>WBNM01039209.1:29494-119058 GCA_013399055.1 Ramphastos sulfuratus | reverse complement strand
CCATTTGCCTTAGCAGAGCTTTCAGGAGGATCTGCTCCATAATCTTGCCAGGCACAGAGGTGAGACTGACTGCTCTGTAGTTCTCAGGGTCATCCTTTTTTCCATTCTTGAAGATGAGTGTTATGTTTGCCCTTCTCCAGTCAGCAGGAACTTCACCAGTCTGCCATGACCTTTCAAATGTGATGGACAGTGGTTTAGCAACTTCATCTGCCAGTTCCCTCAGGACCCATGGGTGATCTCGTCAGGCCCCATGGACTTGTGCACGTTCGGATTCATTAGATGCTCAGTAACACAATCTCCAATTATAGTGGGCAGATCTGCCTTCTCTCACTCTCACTTGGTACGTAGGAGTGCATTTTGAGGCATCTCTGAACACGCATTGTTTGCTGTTAGCACCCAGTTAATCAAAGATGGTGCATGTCTTGGAAGGATATGGCTTACTTGACTGAATCCTTTGTCAGTATCTGCAGATGGTGGGAAGTACTCTGTTCAGCTGAGGCTGGCTGTCTCAGACAGAGAAGTTCCAGTGGATGGAAATGGGGAAGCTCTTTGGCTATGAGATTAATAAGACCTTCAAAACACAGATACTGTCATGTCACTTTGCCTTGTTGTCAGACAAATCAGGTCTCTTCCCTCCTTCTTTCCTCACTAGTTTAAGAGCATTTGGCCTGGGCATGGAAAATACAAGCAGAAATACATGTATATATTTTAAATCAATATAAAGGAGTGCTGGATGATTTCAAAGAATTGTAAATGCCATTGGCAGTTCATCCCGTAACTCTGTTATCTAGTTAGAAACAAATCTTCAGGTGAAGTATTCCTTTCCTTAGACTGGAAGAATGGAAATTCTGATGACTTTGTGACTGAGGAAAGGAGGAGATAGCTTCTTTTTACAGTGCCTTTGAGTCTCAGTAATTTCCTCAGCATACTTTTAAATGGGAAGATAAGCCTGCTGTGCATGGAGTCTTTGCTGGAAATATCTGAAAGCGCAGAACATTGTTTCATCATAACGTGTATTTTCTGAATAATTGTAAGGGCAAATGAGACAATTTGGGTGGTTATGACTGTTACACCATTCAAAGGGTTAAATGGCATTTTTGCCAAAGACTTCTAATTGGAACAGATTACAGTGACTTTGCCACGTAGTAGATATGTCCTCCCGTTACATACCTAATTCTCTTGTTAATATAAAAATTTCCCACCTTAAAATGAGAATGGTCAAAATGTTAGTTTTTACAGACTTCACTGTCTAAGAAGTTAGAAGTAAGGGAGTTTTTTTGAGCTTTATGGATTTGAGCGTCTTTTCCATATGGATTCAATTCACATTTTAATCGGAATGTGGAAGTCATTACTCTGACATCTGAAACTGAGGTAGCAATAAAAAAAATTATCACAAACAAGACAGCAGACACAAATTATTTTGTGTTTATTACTGGGTGGCCCTTTTGAAACTTTCCCAAAGTTAATTGGTTCCAGATATTTGAGAATTGAAATTGTATTATGACAAATTTATTTCTGGTCATATTTAACTCGAATCTCCTCACTAAGGCTAGCTTAAACAAACAGAAAAGTTGTCAGCCCACTCATGTCTGCCTCCAGTTTTTGTTGTAGTAGCTTTAATCCTAGTGATTTGGTTTAATAAAGACCACTGAGAAAACAAACACTGGTTGTGACTGCACTGCTCTTGTAAATTATTTATCATATCTCTAAGGTTTTAGTGTGGCCTAAGTGCTGCTGTGTTAGCTTAAATTGTTCACAAAGATGTCATGTCGGATTAAATGCCTGTGTAGAGTTTATGTTTGCCTGCGAGCAGCACTTCCTGCTGCTGTCTGCAATGGGAATGTTGTGTGTGTGAGAGAGGCTCTGGACTTGCAGACCTGTCCATGCAGTCGCGGTGAGTGAGTGACCAGAGTGGGCTAAAACAGAAACCCTGCAGGTTCAACCTCTGCTTCCAGCACAGGGAGAAGCTCCTCATCCAGGGTGCGCTGTCTCAGTATTCACCCAGGTCCTGGATGTGGTTCAGTGTGCTGGGAACCTGGGGGCTTTGTGTCAGGCAAGCCAGCCCAGGGCAGGGTGCACAGCACCTCGAGGGGTGGTTCCTCTGAACTGACAGGATGTATTTGCTGTAGAAAGTACAGCAGAGTGTAAAATATTTGCCAATAAGACAGCAACATGGCTAAGCAATATACTAGATGTAGCTCACATACTGTTGTCATATGTATGCCGTATGTATATATTTCTGTATCGTTGTGTAGTCTGCTGCTGTATTTATTGAACCTTTAATCAGTCTGTTCACCAAATATTCATATGCCACTGTTGTATCACAATAGCTTTATTTTTCCCTTCTAAAACTAAACTTGGCCATGAAAAATATTGTAAAACCAAAGTTATCTTAGTATTTACCATAGCTGCCCATCAATATGTAACTCAAACCTTTTTTGTTCCTGTAAGAAGTAAGCCCTTTTTTTTTCAAATTTCCTCAGCTTTTATTAGGGGTGTCAAGTTTTACTCTCCCTTTAAAGTCTTTTAACATCTAGAGTTAGAAATAGTTAAAACTGTTTCTAACAAGTAAATTAAGTAGTGAAAGGCTTGAAGTGGTAAAGTCAAAACTGGAAATTGTTAGGAATTAATTGTCTCTTAATGAAAGGATCCAATTTGTAGCTTGGTATGCCAAGTCTTTGGGACTAGACAGTTGTTTGTTTTTCCTGTTAAAGGCTGTATATTATCTGCTGTGGCATGTTGTCAATGAGATACACACATAAAGCCCCCACATTTGTATGTGTCTGTAAACTTCAAATACACACCTGGTGAGAGGGAAGAGAAAGCCTTTGTCTGTTTTTCAGAATTATCAGTAAGTAAAAATGCTGAAGGAAATGTTAGATTTGTGTAGGCATGGCTTTAATTAGTGCATGTCCATGTTCTGTAAGCGTCGTGTTTGTAAAATTTATGAAAGGGCACTAAACTGCATTAGAGTAATTTATGGGCCAAATAAATGTCAGTTGCTAAGGTACATGGGTGTAGGAAACACTGTAACTAGGATAAAAAAGTGAAGAACTAGAGTAAATTGTAAGTATTGTAAGAACACTGATTCAATTGTTTCTTTATATCCACCCAAGCAAATGTAAGTTCATTTACAATATATTTATTGACAGTCTCCGGCTAATAAAACAACATTTAAGGAGCAATTTGGGACACTTTCCAGCTCGCTGTGTTTTGTGTAGCAACAAGTTAGGGTAGTCTTTTTTTTTTTTTTTTCCCCTCCTTCTTTGTTTAATAATAATAAAAAAAAGTAATCTGTATCCCTGGCTCCTTTATGAGGTTGTTAAGTTTGCCATTTGGCATTTCAGAGCAGTGTTTTGCATTGTGCTCAATTAGTGCAGATGAAGCAAACGAAGCACTGGTTTCAGAAATGTACCTAATTGCTGTAAAACACTGATGGATCCATTCATTCTGTTTCTGGCTCCGGGGGTGCCAGCCACAGAGACTCCAGCAGCTTCTGAAGCCTGATCCCAATTCATGTCTCCACGTTTCTGTGGCACTTGCGTGTTGGAAGCTGTAATGGACTCTGGCTGTTTACGAGCATGTGTTGCTGCAGTGCCTCTCATCTGTAGTGTGTTGTGTGTAGGGAGGAACTGAGAAAGACTCTCTGTGGTGCAAGTCAGAATACCTAACAGTAAAACCTAAGATGCCACCTCCTTTTTCGGGGGGCGGAGGGCTCTGAAGAGTCTTTGATCAGTTATCAGTACTCTGGGTCAGTTTTGGACTAGAATTTCCTTGCAGCTCTAATGGTTACGTATACTAACTGCTGTAGTTTAATGGTTAGTTTGGTGACAGACCTCTCTCAGTTTGATGACAGACCTTTCTCTTTAGTTTGTTTTAGAGGCTTCTGGTTGTTAATTGATTTTCTAAACAATACTGGGCCTTTAAATCAAAACTTAACACAGATGGGCATTTGCTGCTTCTTTTGATAAGACCAGTGTTGGAAACAAGAACATGCCTCACTACTTAGCTGAAACTGTCTTACTTATTATTCAAGCAATTGCTGGGGGAAATCTCATGGGACAGGGTACTAGAAGGCAAAGGGGCCCATGCTAGTTGGTTAGCATTTAAGGACCTCTTCTTCCAAGCCTAAGATCAGAGCCTCACCCAACCTGACCTTGAACACCCCCAGGGAGGAGGCATCCATGACCTCCCTGGGCGACCCATTCCAAAGTCTCACCGCCCTTGTACTGAAGAACTTCCTAGGAAGTCCAGGAGGTTCCTCCAGTGCATCGATGGTAACTTCTTGATGCAAATGGTGGAGGAACCAGCTAGGAGGGGAGCACTACTGGATCTTACTCTCAGCAACAAGGAGGGTTTGGTTGAAGCAGTGAAGGTTGAGTGCAACCTTGGCCTTAGCGATCAGGAGATGGTGGAGTTCAAGATCTTGTCTGGTAGGAGCAGAATATCAAGCAGGACTACAGCCCTGGGTTTCGGGAGGACCAGCTTTGGCCTTTTCAAGCAATTGCTGGGTGAAATCTCATGGAACAGGGTACTAGAAGGCAGAGGGGCCCATGGTAGTTGGCTGGCATTTAAGGACCAAGCTCAAGATCAGTGCATCCCTGTGTTGTGGAGCACTCCAGATTCCTTCTTCCTCCCTCCCCCGCCCAATCTCTGGAGGTTTGAATAGGGAAGGCACAAAAACCGCTTTCCCCCCACTGCAGGCTTCAAATGGGATAGCAAAAAACCTTTCCATACTGTGCCAGCTCGTGTGGAAGCCAGCACTGGGACCAAGCTGGTGTCTGGATGGGTTTCTTTGTGCCCACTGTAAAGGGCAAATGGACACCTTGTCTAGAGAAGGATGGACAGAGTGAGGGGCAAGGCCTCCCCGCCCATACGGAGCTCCGGCTTTACAGGTTCCCCACTTTGCACGGCTCCTGTTTGTGCCCTGTTCCTGCTTTTGCACGATCCCCCACTTGTGCACCGTTCTGTGCAGGTCTGCAAGCTCTGCAAGTCCTTAGGTCCATCTGAGAGAGAGCTGCTGGCGGTGCCCAGAGCCAGCTTCTCTTGGACCGCACCGTGCAGCCCAGCCTCCTGCTGCTACCCTGAGCTGGGGACAATGCCAGCGATTTGGCTTCCCACCCACTGCTGCCCTCTTCTCCTCACTTTGCTGCTCCGCGAGTCATTGACCTCGTGGAAGATGTGCCCGACACACTACTGGCTCTGGCGGCTTTTCCACCCACCTTGGGCTGCTGCTGTCTGGATCTGCATGATTGGATCTTGCTTGCAGCACCAGAAGGCAGTCCAGCCGCAGAGAAACCCAGCAAGGGATCATCATCAATTTCCTATCTCACCTCCATGAGTAAGAAGCTATTTCCCTTAGATTCTCTGCTCAGACTGATTTGTAGTGGGGTAAAGCTGTGCTTGTAGCTTAGCCTTTTTCATTCCCTGACTTTCCTAAATCTCTAAATTTGCCCATCCTGTGAACAATTCCCAACTGAATTAGAGTCTGTAAATAAATCTAAACGAGTTCTATATATGGTTTGGAGGCAGGGTTTTCACGAAAATAATTATATTTTTATAATTCCTGCCTCGGCCAATTAATAACCAAACCTCTACAACACCCAGTAAGTGGGAAATTGAGAAAGGGAACCAGGAGACCTGCACAGTTAAGTAGGGAACTGCTGAGCAAACTGAAGTGGAAGAAGAGAGTCTACAGATGATGGCAGGAGGGGCTGGCACCTAGGAGGAGTACAGGGCTGCTGTCAAAGGGTGCAGGGAGGCAACTAGGAAGGCTAAGGCCTCCTTGGAACTCAAACTTGCAAGGGAGGTCAAGGATAACAGAAAAGGCTGCTTCAAATACACTGCAGGAAAAACTAAGGCTGGAGTCAGTGCAGGACCCCTGCTGAGTGAGGAGGGTGCCTGGTGACAGAGGGCACAAAGAAGGCAGAGCTACTGAATGCCTTCTTCCTCTCCATCTGCACTGCTGGAGACTGTCCTCAGGAGCCTCTGACACCTGAGGCCCTAGAGGACAGCATGACAAAGGAGTCTCCCCTGGCTGTTAAGGAACAGTTGATCAATCTGCACATCTGCAAGCCCATGGGTCCTGATGGCATCACCCATGGGTGCTGAGGGAGCTGGCACAGGGCACTGCCAGAGCACTCTCCACCATCTTCAGTAAGTGATGGCAGACAGAAGAGGTGCCTGGAGGCTGGAGGAGGGCAAACATTACTGCAATCTTCAAAAAGGGTAAGAGGAGGATCCAGGCAACTACAGACCTGCAGCCTCACCTCCATCCCCAGAAAGGTAATGGAACAACTTCTCCTTGGTGCTGTACTTAGGCGTGTCAGGGACAAGAGGGTCATTAGGAGCAGTCAGCATGGGTTTGCCAAGAGGCAGCCATGTCTGACCAACCTGATAGCTGTTTATGAGGACAGCACCAGGTGGGTAGATGATGGCAGAGCAGTGGATGTGGTTTGTCTTGACTTCAGTGAAGCATTTGGTACTGTCTGCCACAGCATCCTTCTGGCTAAGCTGAGGCAGTGTGGTCTGGGTGATCAGGGGAGTGAGGTGGATGGGAACTGGTTGAAGGGAAGAAGTCAGAGAGTTATGGTCACTGGGATGGAGTCCAGTTGGAGGCTGTGACTAGTGGAGTCCCTCAGGGATCAGTGCTGGGAGCAGTTCTGTTCAATATATTCATCAATGACCTGGATGAGGGCACAGAGTGCACTGTCAGCAAGTTTGCTGATGGCACCAAGCTGGGTGCAGTGTCTGCCACACCAGAAGGCTGTACTGGCATTCAGTGAGACTTGGACAGGCTGGAGGGGTGGGCAGGGAGAAATGGAATGAAGTTCAACAAGGGCAAGTGTAGAGTCTGGCACCTGGGAAAGAACAGCCCCAGGGATCAGGATAGGTTGGGGACTGAGCTACTGGAGAGCAGTGAAGGGGAAAAGGACCTGGGGGTCCTGGTGGATGGGAGGTTCACCATGAGCCAGCAATGTGCTCTTGTGGTCAGGAGGGCCACTGCCATCCTAGGGTGTATTAGAAGGGCTGTGGGTAGTAGGTTGAGGGAGGTTCGCCTGCCCCTCTACTCTGCCCTGGTGGTGATGCATCAGGAGTACTGTGCCCAGTTCTGAGCCCCCCAGAATACCTGTGTTGGGGTAGTGCCTGTAACACAGCTACATCTGGGAAGCATCTTAGTGTTGACAACTTGTGCTGACATTTTGATTGTGCAACTCCTTTAAATGCCAACGAAGCCCATCAGTTTCAGCAACTTCAGCATCAGGGTTTATTTTTTCTGTATGTTGTCAGTGAAGAGGTAAGATTTTTAACATCTGGTAGATGAGAGGGAAAAGCTTGTGGTAAGACCTGGCCTGATAGGTGATTGTTTAACCTGTTGTTAGCTACACTTAATGTTTGTAAAGCAGCCATGTTTTGAAAGTGTTCCAAAGTGTGAGCCCAGATGAGACATTGACCAGTGTGATTTATGAGCCCATTTAATGTTTCTGCACTTACCAGGATTCATTTGCTCTTTTGATGGAGAATGCAGCATTTTAGGCTCAGTTGATTGTCTACCATGGTCTCTAAGTTGTTTTTAGTGTTGCTACGTTCCTTCTGCTGTTCATTCTTTTGTGTGATTTATGTACATTTTCCCCAAGAGGTATGAGTTGTTATTTGGCTTTGCTAGCAGGCAGGCTGTTCAAATGAACATGCTTATCCAGTGCAGTTTATAGAACAGACATACTCCATGCTTTTGGTACCTTTAAACCTTGCCAGCAATAATTCTACATTTTGTTCCTGATCAAAAATCCTTTCTTCTTATTTAGTACTTAGTTGAAGTGTTTGTTGTGAATCTTAAAATCTGTATAGTTTTTATAGCTCCTTTACATCTTTAACATAAAGAGAACAGGTAAATGGAGGGTGAATAAAGTGGTCTGGAGAAAGGGTTCTGTGGTTTGCCTGCACCTGAGGTGGGGAGCAAGAAATTGAGCCATAACTTAATTGAAGTTCAAGCTCTCTCCTCGTTGCATTGTCTGCTTTTCCAATGTTGTGATAAAGTTCTGCATCACTTGGAGTAGCCTGGACTGTGCTGCAGTTTCCAGATTTGGTAAAGCTAGCAGGTGATTTACTGGTAATCATCGAATGATTTGGATTGGAAGGAACTTCCAGAGGTCTCTAGTCCAGCCCCCTGCAGTCAGCAGGGACATCCTCCACTAGGGCAGATTGCTCAGAGCCTTGTTAAGACTGACCTGGCGTATCTCCAGGGATGGGGCCTTGGCTATCTCCCTGGACAGCTTGTTTCAGTGTTCCACCAACCTGATGGTGAAGAACTTGTTCCTAACACCCAATCTAAATCTCCTCTTCTCTAATTTCAAACCATTGCCTCTCATCCTATCACTGTAGTCCTTTGTAAACACTCCCTCTGCAGCCTTCTTGTAGTGCCCCTTCAGGTACTGGAAGGCTGCTATTAGGTCTCCCTGCAGCCTTCTCTAGGCTGAGCAACCCCAGCTCCCTCAGCCTGTCCTTGGAGCAGAGGTATTCCAGCCTCCTGATCATTATCGTGGCCCTCCTCTGGACTTGCTCCATCAGAAGGTCCATGTCCTTCTTTTGCTGAGGTCTCCAGAGCTGGATGCAGTACTGCAGCTGAGGTCTCACCAGAGCAAAGCAGCAGAATCACTTCTCAGTCTGCTGGCCATGCTTCTTTTGATGCAGCACAGGATGTGCTTTGCCTTCTGGGCTGCAAGTGCTCACTAGTGGCTCACGTCCAGCTTCTCATTCACCAGCACCCACAAGTTTTTTTCTTCAGGGCTTCTCAGTTTCGCCATCTCCAAGCCTGTGCTCATATCTAGGATTGGGACATGCAAATTGGTGGTTTTTATAACTAATACTTCTTATGGACAGTGCATTCTATTAGGACAGACTACACAAACCTGTGCTTAATGTACCACCAGCCACTCATCTGCTAATGCTTGTTACAGTTCAATTAGTTCTGGCCGTATGCTGCAGACAGGGAATGTTGAATGCAAGGTTTCCAAAGCAGTGTTTTCTAAGTTTTTTGTTAAACTTCAGGCTTCGGTGATACTGTCCTTTTGTGCAGGGGTTGTATGTTGTGTGTTGGAGCGTGTAGCAGATTTAGATTAATACTGTAAACTCAATATAAATACAATACTGATCGCAGAGAAGCATTTTGTTCTAGACTAGTTTAGATGTTAGTATGATGTGTGTGAGATTTTGATTTTCCAAGCATTGCTTTGGGCTGATATGTCTTTATGCTTAAGTATGTTGTACAATTTCACTTGGCTTTCCCGTGTAAAAAGCTTGTTTCTTAATCAGACCTTGGCTGTTAATATTTTCTTGGTGTGAGTATTTTTGTAACAGTCATGCGTTCTGGTCTTTCCTGGATTATTGCCTCTTGCTGGAGGGAACTAGATCTTTGCTTCCATTGTCACTGAGAATAAGATGGACATTTAAGATTAAACCTTAGTCTAGTGGACACATTTTGAGTTAAATTTGGCATGTTACTTAAAAGGTGGCACTGGTGGAGACCTATGCTTACTTGAAAGCCAAAACCCCTGTGTGAGTTTGCATTTCTCTTGAGTTTTATTATAGTATTTTACTCTCTCTAGATTTCTAAAACTAGCTTGAGGGATAATTATAGATTTAATGTTTTTGTTGCTAACGTGATGCTTCGGCCTTAAGGCTGTATGTCTTTCAGTATAATATGAATTGGGAATAACACGCTCCTGGATAGCAATACTGAACAATAACATTCTTTATGTCATCGTGAGAGGAATTAAATTTGTCAGCTTATTTTTTTTTTAGTATGTCAGAATTTTAGTTGGTCTGTGCATTCCTAAGGTGATGGATGGAGATAATTAATCCTGTACTCTTCATGACTGTGGACAGGAAGTGAAAAGTATTATTCTCTCTGAAGGAAGAATTTCCTTGGTAGGTAGTACCATAAGGAGCAGATTTTCTTTTGATTGGGAAAGAAGATCAGAGTGTGCCTGCTTACAGGACAACACTCTGTAGTTCAGCTTTCATGCCTGATGTTGGATAAGAGGACTGAAAGCTGGAATCCAGCTCTTCTGCATGAACTTTCCTGGTTTTACTAATCATTTTGTTGTGGTCCTTCCTGCTTTGCTCATCATTTGCCTTCCAAACTTTAGAGAAAGTAAAGTGGGAGTTCTACATTGCTGACATTGGTCTCCACTGAGCTTTATTTCTTTTTTTTTTTACCGTTGTCAATAGCAACCATCCAAATTTTGATGAAAACATGTCAGTGCTGCCAGTGACTAACCTCCTATGAGACCACTGATATGTCAGGGTAACAATCAAGTCTCAGGGGTTTGTTTGGGGATTTTTTTGGTTTTTGCTTTCTTTTTTCTTTTTTTTTTTTTTTTTGCATTAGAGTGGGCTAAATTCTTCCCTGCATAAATCATGCCCAGTTACTGTTAAGATTAGAAAAATGAGGTTGATATACACGAGGTGGAGACTTTTCATGGTGGTGAAGTCAATTCACAACAGTAACTTTTGGCAATTTCAATGTTGTTGAGTTTTAGGATGTGGAGATTGTAGCCAGCTCCATCTCATGGGGGGTGTGAGCCCAAGTCTGGCCCATGGCTTGATTTTTAAGGGCATTTAGTAGTGTAACTTACTGGAAGTATTTTCTTATGCTTTGTCATTTGGTATTTGTCCCGCAGTCCTGCTGCTGGGTTGGCTACAGCACTTCATCAGCCCAGTCAGCTTCTCTTCACAGAAAACATTGAGGAGCATGAAGGAGTGGTATCAAGCTTCTGGCATGACAGAAGTGAAGCTTTTAAAGCTTACTTACTATGCATGTGTAAATTGTGCATTTTTGGACATTCAGAATTCTTTAGCCACAAAAGTAGAGGTATTTTGGAATTTTTGTTTGAGCACACTGGACAGACTTTTTGGTGTGCTTGTGGGTAGGTGCTACCTCAAAACCTTCATTATTGAAAAGTGGAGCTGCTGGAGTACAATTGCACTATGGCTTCTGTCAACAGTCTTAGTGTTCAGAGTAGATGTGGTCCTTCTGATAGTGTATGTGAAGGAGAAGTGTGGCTTCCTTCTTAGATTGGCCTTGTGATAAAAGCTTCCTGCCTTTCTTGAAAAGAGAAAACAGTGCACAGATGCTGTGCACGCTGCACTGCTTGACAGGGGTGGTTGTTCTTGGCCCCCAGAGGTACTGCTGTCGACTGTGAGGAAAGGTGCTTGGGAAGAAGAAATCTGACTCGGTCAGTGTATCTGAAATGGCTTCACTTGCACACTGTGCTGGGCAGTGTGCAGCCTGTAAATGAAGTTTTCTGTTAGTTACTCCTGGGCAAAGTACGAACAGTTTGCTCAAGAACAGGGAGAGATTGACCACTGCTTCAGCCAGCTCCCAAAATACTAAGCCCTGCTCTAAGCCCTGAAACTTTGAACTCTCCTTAAAAGAAAAAGAAGTTGGTTTGTGAAAAGAATAATTCAGAACACTCCATTATGTTGGTAGATAATTACAGCTCCTCATATGATGTCTGACTTTCTGAAATGTCTTGCCGATTGCTTTGTATTAAATGGGTTTAATCACTCACAATCAGCATTTTATTTTACTTTATTTTTACAGCCAAGAGCACGTGATAAGTAATATCACACCAATTAATTTTTTTCTGAGGCTGTCTTCAGAATATCCATATCCTTCTTTAAAAACAATGTAGCTGTTGTCCAGCATCAGTGAAATTTTTCTAGACAAAGGAGGGGGGGTGTTTTTGTAAACTACACCCAAGAAATGGCCTTAGCCTGTAGATACTGTTTCTAATTAATGCAGAGAAATTCCCGACGTGCACAAGCTTAACAGTAAGGTTGGGGAGTGAGTTGAGTGTCCCATCCACAGCAGATGGAGTCTGTAATGCTTGGTGTTCAGGTTAGGTTTGTATTAGTTTAACTCAACTCCATGGAAACAAACCAAGAGAGACAAGGACATTTTTGTTCCTTTTGCAGATACTGAGAGCTACTACTCTAAAAATGCTACCAGTGGGAAATGTACAAGATGAGGTAATCCCATGAAGAAAAAGGACAATGGTTGTGAAACACATGAAACATAAATCTTGGAAAGCTTGTAGGGAGTTCACTGAATTGAACCTGTGCAGAGTTCATGATAACAAGAAATTCTGGTCAGTGAAAGCAGATGAAGGAATTGTAAATGGATGCATTTAAATTAGGCTGAAATTCCAAAGCACATGCTTGGATAACATGAAATGAAGCTAAATAAATATGGAGCTCTCATTAATTTAGTGGTAGTCATGTAAGTGGAAAATGTCTATGTTATGAGACCAAAGCTGCTGGAAGACCTTGCTGGTGTCACTGAGTACTTAAATCTCTGCCATTTTCCACAGGTTAGAGAGCAAAGATCGGGGATCTTTGGATTTTGCTCTCAGTTGTACCAGTAGCTCAGTGAGGAGTGGACCATCAAAGCTCACCTCAGTCCACTTTGCTTACTTACGATAGGTTGGGAATGTATTTTTACAGGAAGATCCTGGTGTGCATTGCCATATCACACTCCCTTTCCTTCCCATCTGCCTTTCTTTCGTAGTAGTATTCGTCAGTGCTCTTCAGACCAGCAGGTCCGAGGGCTCCAAATCACAGAGTCAGAATGGATGGATAGTCAGAGATGTAGTTACATGTGGGATGGTCAGCGAGGCCAGGTACAAGGTCCTGCACCTGGGTTGGGGCAGCCCCCACTATCAATACAGGCTGAGGGATGCAGGAGTTGAGAGCAGCCCTGTGGAGAAGAGCTTGGGAGGGTACGGATGGATGGAAAACTGGACACGAGCCAACAGTGTAGGCTCACAGCCGAGGAGGCCAGCCATATTCTGGGCTGCATCCAAAGAAGTCTGGCCAGCAGGTCAAGAGAGGTGATTTTACCCATCTACTCTGCTCTTGTGAGACCTCAGCTGGAGCACTGTGTCCAGCTCTCAGCACAGGAATGTGCCCAGAGGAGGCCCATGAAAGTGGTTCAAGAGCTGGAGCACCTCCCTTGTGAGACCAGGCTGAGAGAGTTCAGGTTGTTCAGCCTGGAAAAGAGAAGGCTCTGGGGAGACCTTATTACAACCTTTCCATACTTGAAGGAGGCTTATAAGATGTGTCGAGAAAGACTTTTTTGCCAGAGTGTGTGATTAGAAAGGGTCAATGGGGTGAAATGTAAAGAGAGTAGGTGTAGGCTGTAGCGCAGTAGGAAATCTGTCAGAGTGGTGAGACACTGGAACAGGCTGAGCGGAGGATTTGTGGAAGTATTCGAGGTCAGGTTGAATGGGGCTTTGAGCAACCTAATGTAGTGAGAGGTGTCCCTGCTTACTGCAGGGTTGTTGAACTGGACGGTCTTTAAAGGGCCCTTCTCACCCAGAATATTCTTGCCCTCTGTGTAGTGCTGGAGCCCAGTGCAGCTGTGGGCTTGGCACAGCGATGCTCTGTTATCCTGACATCAAACCTGGGCAGACCTGTGGCTTCTCTGTGGTGCTGTTCCAGTGACCCTTGGCCAAGCAGCAGAAACACCCCCATGGACTGGTTCCCAATGAAATGGAGGGCAGTTGGAAGTCTTCCTGCCGAAGGGTGGTGCAGGGTGGATGGATGGGTGCATGTGCTCCTTCTCAGCCTTCTGGAGCTGCAAATGTGAAGGGTTCGCGGCCCCGAGTCCTGGGGGAGCGCTGGCTACGTGCGAGTGTGCTCGCGTGTGGCTTGCCTGGCCAGAGTGGTCTTCCAGCTCTTATCTTTTATTCTGTCTGACAGCATTACTAATCAAAACCATTTTTTACAGTTGTCATATGTGTTCTGCAGGCTGGCTTGCAGCTGCTTCCTACCCTTCTGTTGTGTGATTGGGAAGGAGGGAAGGTTTAGCTAGCTTCAGTGGGTTGTTTTGCAGATGCGGAAACTGTTTGGTGCTGGTGGTGAGGCAGCCTCTCTTGGACCTCTGGAGGCAAGAGATTAAGTGGCCTATTTCTCCAGTTTCCCATGCTGGCTGCTGGCCTGGTTTGTGGGTAATGTAGTTCATGAACATTATACTGCTGGATTTTTTTTTTTCTGGCTTCCTGATACTGAGTTAATTGCAGCATTATGCTGCTCAATCCTTTGTACGGAGAAAACTAGAAAAAGGTGGAAGCCAGTTACAGGCTGGGACCAGGAATCCCAATGAAATACCAAACATTTTTTTCTAAAAGGGGTTTGTGGGAGGAAGGAAAGGGAGAAGAACAGGTAAAGAAGAAGTCAGGGAAAAAAAGATCATCATCTTGGAAAAAGTTACAAATACCACAACTGCAGTCTACTGGGTTCAGATTATGATAAATAAACAGAAATGCTTTATTTTCATCCTCCTGGCAGTGCACAGTAGTGGATTATTTTTGTGCTTCATTCGTTTGTACATGTTTTGCAACTGTAAGCTTTAAAGCTTGCTTTAAGGAGAGGCTAAGATTCCAGAGTGGGTCTGCAGCAAGGCGGGCTGAAGGCTGAATGCAAAGATGATCAGTGTGGTGTTTGTTGCCTTTTGGCCATTATGAACAAACAGGGCAGCTTAATTAGGGTAGAGGTAAATGAGCTTGTGAGAAAGTTCATTAACCCCAAAAGGGCAGATTTAGTTCCATGAGCAAATGGAATTTGTCAGTTCAATGGAGTATTTGTCTGTGAATTTGAACCTATGTTTACACAACAATCTGCAGATACTCTAAGGAGGTGCAAGGTGTAACTCAAAAAGAGCTACCCTGTGTTAGTAATCTTCTTGCTATAGTACTAGTTTATTTAACATCATATTAGTGCTGAGTTCCACAAGCCCCCAGATATCCAGTCAGGGAAACAACATGCATGTGTTATTTGAGAAAGGAGAACTGCTTTCAGGCAGTACTTCTGCCATGTCAGTTACATGGCAGGTGTCTACTTTATTTGTTCTCAGCCATCTAATTTTCAGGCTGCTCTTCAGTCCCCCAGCAGGTCTGACCCATTTGTTGTGCATCCAGAGCCTCCACGAGATAGTCCTGCAAGACAATAATTTCTGGGGCTTGTGAATATCGAGGATATGTACTCTTCTGATCCTTATGTGCATCATTATTTTCATTTGGGGTAGGCAGTAGAAAGTGGTTTATATAAAAGAAGTATATTATACTTTCAGACGTTGGAAGAGGCTGCCCAGGGAGGTGCTTGAGTCACCATCACTAGATGTATTTGAAGGTTGTGTACAGGTGCTTGAGGATACAGTTTAGGGGTGACCTTTATAGAGTAGGGTCAGGGGTTGGACTGGGAGATCCTAGGGGTGTTTTTCAACCTGAATGATTTTGTGGTTCTAGTACCGATGTGCAAATGTTGAGTAAGTAACTAGGGACAAGAGGAGTCAAAGTTTAGGGTGTGCAAAGGTGGGTGTTTGGTGCGATATTTGGGTGTTCACGTGCTTGAGGCACAAATTGGAAAATAACCAGAGAAGTTCCAGAAAGTGTGTGCAAGGATATTATCGACTCCGTGAAATATGATTGATAATAGGATCTAAATTGTTTAGTCTTCATGGAGTTCACAGTCAGGTTGTTTTACAGAAGGTAAAGGTAAGATGTGGTTTGATCTGCTGATAGGCAGATGGAAAGTACTTGCATCTCACAGATGGTCAGGTATATACTGATCTACTTATACAAGTAGAGTTCAAATGGTTTGGTATTAAAGGGAGGGAAATTCAGACTCCTTAAAAGATGTAAAAGGCAGAGAGGTATTTGGAATTCACACTTAAAATGTGATTTTTTTCCAGGAAACGAGAATTTAAATATGTCTCTCTAAAGGCATCTATTCAGCTTCAGTGTTGTACTTTAAATAGAATTTAAATTAATAAAAGGGATAGAATGACAATAAATTCTGTGTTTTTATTGTAGTAATTTCATCAAAAGCTGTAACATAGATTCATAGAATGCTTTGGGTTGGAAGCGACCATAAAGATCATCTAGTTTCGACCCCTCATCCAACCTGGCCTTGAATACCTCCAGACAGGGAGCATCCACAGCTTCCCTGGGCAACCTCTTCCAGTGTCTCACCACCCTCATTATAAAGAATTTCTTTGTAATATCCAGTCTAAATTTCCCCTCCTCAAGCTTAAGGCTGTTTGCTCTTTCCTATCACTAAAGCCTGTGTAAAAAAGTCCTTTCCTGGCATCTTGTAGGCCTCTAGAAGGCTGCTGTAAGGTCTGTCCCTGGAACCACCTCAACTCTTGCAGCCTGTGCTCATAGGGGAGGTGCTCCAACCCTCTGATCACATTCAGGAGCCTTCTCTGGACCAGCTCCAGCGTTTCAATTTCCCTCTTATGCTGGGATCATCAGAACTGGATGGAGTACTCCAGGTGGAGTCTCATGAGAGCAAAGCAGAGGAGGAGAATCACCTCCCTTATCCTGCTGGTCACACTTCTTTTGATGCAATAAATAAGCTCCTTGATTAGATAAAGTGTCATCTGCAGCAGGCTCTAGACAGAGAGGGTTGCCTTACACTTGAAGTTCTGTGGACAGAAATTAGGAAACAAAAAAACATCTTGTACATTAATTGCTCTGAATATAACTCCTTTTTTTTTTTTTTTCTTTTTTCTTTTTTTTTTTCCCCAAAGCTGTGTGATAGTTTATAAGGCCTACAACAGTAGTTCATTTGCAGCATGTGATCAAGTTGATAAGTGTCAGTGATGGTTTCATAGGCACTGTCAGGAGCCTTATTTTACTGGAGTTTGCTTTTCATGAAGAAACACAAGCTCTACAGGCTAGTGCCGTCAGCCGCTGCTGTGTCCCAGATCAGCAGGCTTAACAGGAGTGGAAAAAAGTCTTCTGTGGTACCTCAGCCTTTTTTATTCTTACAACAGATTGCCCTGTTTTCATTTTAATTCAATATGTAAATTGCTGTGAACGGCTTCCAAAAATCTTTGCCTTTCAGGACATATCTTTAAATAGATATTTAGGACATATCTTTAAATAGATATTTCTTATTTCTAAAATGTGTGTTTAGAATTAGCTGCTAAAATTTGTCAGGCAATTAAAAATCATTTCTAAATTAAATCATTTGCATTAGCAGTGCCCCCTACTGCTTATGCTCGCAGTCTTAACTTTGGTAAAACAGTAACTATTTTGATGAAGCATTATAAGACCATTTTATTTTTGTGAATACCTAGAAAACTGAAAACATCTGGAATCTAAAGTACTGCTTTTCTTGCCCTCCCCCCCCCATTTCCATCTATAATGCACAATTATTTTTCATTTTTATTCTGGTTCCTACAAGTGGTTTCTCCGTTTTTTAAATAAGCCATTTGCAAGGACTTTGAAGAGAAGTGAATGCTTCCCTGGGAGGGGAGCAGTTGGTCATTTTTACCTAGTGGTGACATTAGAGCCTGCATGGCCTTACAGAGTGGCAAGGTACATCAGGCAGCTATTTCACCTCACGTATTTAGTGTTCATTCCTTACCACGAAGAACAGTTTTTTGGATTGGGTAACTATCAGCTTGGCAACACATTTATTTCACACTGAGATCACTAAAACCATCTGTTGATAATTTACATTCTTATAGACCTCTGGCTCCCATCTCTGAATCAAGTACCTAAAGTCATTGCCTAAGCTTGTAATGATTGTTATTTAAGGCTTATTCAGAGTGAACTGAATGCAAATAAATCTTAAATTTTTACAGCTTCATAAAAATCCCTGATTATAATGAAACATTTAATGCTAACCTTAAACTGCAAAAGCAGTTAAAAGTGATCTGAATTCCTAGTCAGCAGTTTTACCTTTTTAATCACTTACCATAATATGATGTTAGCTATTTCCAGTATTTTTTTTTTAAATAATCACAGTTGCACATCCTAACATATAAAATACAAGGTTATTATAATATTTTTTAAAATGGATGTAATTTTAAATTGAGAAGCAGTAGATGTATGTGAAAACTTAGCATTCAGTGGAGAGATGTGTATTATTAAGTACGTGCAGGAATTGTAGAAGATAATGTAAGGATTGCAAGGGGCTGGCGTTGCAGCCAGGTAATTCAGCTCATTCTGAATGGGGTGTCAGTGTGAGTGTCTTTGCTCAAGGATTCTCTGGATGGCTGTGATGGTTTCCTGCCCCCCCCCCTCCCCCGACTTTATAAAATCCTCCAGACTAGACTCAGCCAGCTGAAAGTTAAGGACTGAAGCTCTATTTGCAGCTTAGCACAATGTATAAGCAGATCTATACACAATAGATATGAATAGTTACAGAGATCACAGTATCACAGTATAAGCAAGGTTGGAAGAGACCTCAAAGATCATCAAGTCCAACCCATTACCACAGACCTCAAGACTAGACCATGGCACCAAGTGCCACGTCCAAACGTGCCTTGAACACCTCCAGGGATAGTGACTCCACCACCTCCCTGGGCAGCCCATTCCAGTAGTGAATGACTCTCTCAGTGAAGAACTTTCTCCTCACCTCGAGCCTAAACTTCCCCTGGGACAGCTTGAGACTGTGTCCTCTTGTTCTGGTGCTGGTTGCCTGAGAGAAGAAAGCAAGAAAGATATACAAGTTAAAGGTAATACAGAAACACAACCCCCTCACAGAAATCAGAGTCCCCAGGAGGGGCTCCCAACCACCCTTCCACCTTCTTTCCACCCCTCTACCTTACCCCAGGGTCTGCCTTATGTGCAAGGTGAGTTTGGAGGATGGGCAAGAAGGAGGATTAGAAGCAGAGTGGTTAGTTGGGTTACACAGCAGAGAGGCCAGCAGACAAAACCCACAGCTAGAGAGACAGACTCTCTGTCTGTGTTATCTGTGTTTGTGTCCTTGTTCTTATGCATCTCAGCAAGCCTCTGAGTGCAGCAGACATCACCACTGTTTGCTTTTCACAGCCTATAATCTTATTTTCATTAAAATATTCCAATTAGCCTCAAACCAGCACAATGACGAACGAGCAGAGCCATGAAAGCTCTTCTCTGTGGTAAAAGGGCAGTTTTGACCTGATGCCTAAATATTTGCTAAACTTTTCCAGAGGAAATTTATTGCTGAAGAAGTCAAAGAAATTATTTTATTAGGTAGCCTGCGTTGAAAGATTAATTTGTGTCAGAGCAGTAGTCTGACAGAGTGTGGGATCTCCATCCCTAGCAGTGCTGCAAATGTGCCTGAACAAGCCCTGGGCAACCTGCTTTGAGGGCCCCACTGGTCTCTGCCAAATGATTCTGTGCCTGCCTGTGTGGAGCAGAAAGGAAAAAGATGGGCATTGAAGATAGTGCGGGAGTGCGTCCAAAGCAGAAGCATTACAGATCACTCAGATTTTAAAAGTTGCTACCTTTTCCTTGCCTGATGACTTTCCGTTAGTCTGTGTGGTGTTGGTTTTGTGAAGGTGTTAGAGTTCATCTTCTTCTCCCTCCATGTAAGACATTGCCTTAATTGAATCACAGCACGTTCACACTTAATTTTCTTTGTAGAAGGGATACAGACTTGAAATGTTTTCTGCTAATGCCCTCCCCCTTCATCAAAACAACAATAAGCTTGGCTCCGATTATTGTTTTCCAAGATAAAGTTCCTTAAGCATACTCTTTGATTTTTACATACCTAAAAACCCCAAAGCTCTTCCTCCAACTTTGTCATTGTCAGTGTGTGGTTGGCTTTAGGTGGCCTCATCTCCCTCATGCTGTTTGGGTAGATGTCTGCGATTGTGGGGCTAATCTTCTTAGTGCTACTTGGCATACGAAAAGTGGTGCCCATAGGAGGATGTCTGTGGTGCTGGATTTGCTGTCGCTGTGATATTTCTTTGTTTCTGAATGACAACTGGCATTAACGATGCGAGTCTAAGTGTGTTCAGAGACATCACTCACTAGTTGAGGTGAAAAGAAAGTCACACACACCAGTGGTTTTCAAAAGGAACAGAAGCAGCTTAGCTATATTGACAGAATGTCCAATTCAGCTGAAACATCCTTAAAAGTGTTGGTGAAAGAAACCAATTTTGGGAAATACAAAAGGTTGTAGGAGGTTGTCTCAGAGAAGAAGAGTTTGAGAAGAATTACACTTGGGCATTGCCTTGCATTGTTGTGGTCTAAATGAAGTAATACATTTCATAGTCCAGCGTTCAGGAGCTCATACATTCCTTTAAAGATAGGAAAGGGAGAATGTAGAGTTTCTGCAGGCAATCATTTGGAGAGGGCTAAAGCCCACCATGTTTAGCTATGAAGACCAAGAGTTGTCTTTGATATTACAGTTGTCGAGGCACAGCTGTCTCAAGGTAGTGTAGCATGAACACAGCAAGACTTGCAGTCATGTAATGCACTGAGAGCTTATTTTTTACATCACTGTGGAGAGAGAGCTGCTGCAAAGGACTTTTATTTATAAACTTTTTTCCCCCCAAACAGCCTGATAATTTCTTTTTAACGTAGATCTGTAAATGTTAGAATATTTTTCTTTATTAGAACCAGACAGTAAAACCATGTTTCATTACAGAGGGAATTGAAACCAGCTTTACTACTCGCCATGGAAACAAGTCTGTAAACCAAATCTGCTCTTGTGTACCTGATGTGCCAATCCATGACTTTATGTAACCAGTGAAATTCTTCATGTCTTTTTGCAGCCAGTTTGTAGAAAGAAATGTAATGTCTTTTTTTTTTTTTAATTTGGTGTGTTATAGCCTGCATTATAAGTCATTAATCTGTGTTTGTGTCAGAGGTATGTGCTAATTGTCCCACTTGATTAAAGAAAGATGGGGCAACACAGAAGTGTGCAACCTAACTAAAGATTAACCTAAGTAAAGACTTCTCCAAGGTTCTGTGCCCTGTCATTTGCACATAGCAATGCTGTATTTTGTAATGCTGCTATTACTGAGAGTCAAGAGGGGCTCAGATGGTTTTAGGAAAAGAATTGCATCGTACTCTTGGGGTTTGATACTTACATATTAATTGGAGTGTGTAATGTTAAACAGCAATTAAATTAGTTCATTTTCTGAGTTGTGAAATTCTCTGTAACTACTTTTCCCCTTAATATCCCGTTTCTATGTGACAACTCATGGAAGACCATTCTAAGGGACTGAGCATCTCTGATCTGAACAGTCTTGTGTAACTGCTGCAGTATCACAGGAGGGACCTGCGCTGTTTAGGTGGTTACTTAAGCTGAGACAAAAAATGCTTAATAGATCTATCACCTTGCATAAAACTTGGCTTAAGCTGTGAAAACTGTTCTAAATAACTCACTGAACTGATTCAGTTATAAAAGTGGTGCAAAAGATACATTAAAAATTAAAGGAAATCTTCATGAGCTGGGTTGACTGCATTTTAAATAACTGATCTGTGTTTGTTTGCTGCAGGCCACAGAAACATTGTTCCGAATGGCAGTAGCAAGAAGAGCTATTACACCTTTAAGACATGGAGAAGTAAGGCTAAATATTTATTATATTTATTTATTTGTTTTATTTTTACCTATAATATCAGGTTTTATTAATATCATGCTTTGTAATTCCTTGGAGACACATCATCTTCAGGTGATTGAAGAGGAATGGACAATATATAACCTGCATGCCTACAGCATGGAATTTTTAAAGGAGAACAGGAATTTAAATTGTGCCCAGTGGGATGTTAGGTATTCTTCAAACCCACACTGTTTATCTTTTTGCTTGAATCACAATTTATCCTTTTGATAGAAGTCTCTCACAGGAATGTCCTTCTAGCCAGGTACTTTGTCACTGCGTTTTTCTCTATTAAAAATTGTAGAATCTAGAGAAATTCACAAGAGGTCAGTCTGTGTTGTTGGGTAGCTACGGGGAGGTTACTTTACCTTTTGTCTCTTCTTTCAAGAAGTAGTAACTTTGGAAAGTTGATGAAATATTAATACATTTAATTGTTCTGAACAGATTAAAAACATTTCAATATTAATATTACATTTTAAATATTAATATTACATTGCTCAGACATGTTAAAAGTGAACATTTTCTTTTCCTCTTTGGTAACCTCTCAGGTAAACATTGTTCTGAACATTACTGGTTAAACATCTCTAATATTAGCTGGCAAAATTTGTACTTAGGCTGAATTTCATCAAAAAAAATAACACTGCAGTCACTCAGACTACTGGAAATGAGAAGTGATCTGAGCATTGCCACGGCTGGATGCTGCAATGTGTATGTCAACGTAGAAACCTTGTTATGTTTTCATAGTAATATGATCTGATCTAAGTCTTAGGTAAGCTTGTGAAAAGTTGGTGTAGCAGACACACCCCACTCAATCTGGAATCTAGACCTATACTCTTTACCCTGAAATCCCATCTGTGCTGTAAAATGTTTCCTATGCTGATGAAGTTACCTTAATTTCTCTTTTGAAATAAAGTGCAACATCTTTCCATCAGTGACGACTCAGAGATTTCCTGACCTGCTGTTGTCCATAGCTTTAGCTTTTCTGACTCTGTGGACTCTTTATGCTTTTTATGCACTGCTCTTCACTCTTTTCTATAGCAGAGTGCAATGCAGTACCCAGAGGTGTTAGTTTTGTAATGTGTGCAACCCTTACAAATTCTGTTTAGTACTTTTTTCAGTGAGGGATACTTAATGTTCAGTGTTCTAAAGACCTCCTTGTCCAGAGGGTTTGTGGAGTCTCTGTCATTGTAGTTACTCAGTGAACAGTGTGAGTTATGGAAAAGTCAAATATTGTTTTAAAGTGTAGCTAATTGTACCACGTAGTGCAAAGGACTGGGATGAGTACAGGCACAATGATCTCCGTTGTGAAAGACAGCAGTCATATCTTTGGCTAACACTTCTTCTTTTGAGACAGTTCAGCTCGCTGGTCTGGTAGAAAAAGGTTTTTATTTTTTTCTTCAGATATCCTCTCTGATCTTTTATCGAATAAACTGCCCCAAGGGCTGGCGAGAGCTGGATGAGAAGTGGCGAGATAAGTGGTGGGAGGATGTAGCCGTGGTTAGCAAGAGGGGAACTGGGTGAAAGTGCATCTGTTTGATGACTGTGAACTGTTCGTTGGTGTACTGTGTCCTGTGACTGTTTCTGAGGAGTTTCTTGGGCTTCAGTGGAAGTGCAGTTAATGTTAAGCTTTGTACTATATAAATAAAGCTCCGAAGAATTGTCCAGGGTAAAATCCCCCAGACTAGACTCAGCCAGCTGGAAGTTAAGGACTGAAGCTCTATTTACAGCTTAGCACAATGTACAAGCAGATCTATACACAATAGACATGAATAGTTACAGGGATAGGCAAGTTAAAGGTAATACAGAAACATAATCCCTCTCCCAGAAATCAGAGTCCCCAGGAGGGGCTCCAAACCACCCTTCCACCTTCTTTCCACCCCTCTGCCTTACCCCAGGGTCTGCCTTATGTGCAGGGTGGATTTGGAGGATGGGCCAGGGGAATTAGAAGCAGAGTGATGAGTTGGATTACACAGCAGAAGGCAGGAGACACAGCAGCTCCCAGAGAGAGACTCTATCTTATCTATGTTTGTGTTCTTGTTCTTACACATCTCAGCAAGCCTCTGAGTGCAGCAGACATCACCAGTGTTTTCCTTTCATAGCCTATAATTCTTTTATTAAAATATTCCCATTAGCCTCAAACCAGCACAGTTGGCTGCTTGTGTAAGAAGATAGTAGGAGAAACAAAGATGACATTTTTACGCTCTTGTATACCTGGCTATATACCAGGGGAAATGTTTCTGCCCAAGGAAGATCTTTGCGTTAAATTCCATTGTGGAATTACAAATTTATTTTGTCTGAAAATGAGGAATGACACTAACCAAATGAAATTAATTTTTGCAGAAGAAACATATCATTGTCAGGGTTCATACTAAACGTTTCTTAGCTCTTCCCAGAAATGCTGAATGTTTGCACAGTGTGTAAGTAGAAAGAGAGCCAGAGAAAAAGTTGAATATGAACTGAAGTCGACTGTTTTTTGTTTGAGAAGTGTGAACTTGACAGTGATAACCAAAGCAGAGCAACTTGTTTATTGCAAATTCCAAGCCATGAAGGCAGCAGTCCAAATGTGCAAAAGAGCTGTTCACCTTTCACTGCAGTGCTGAAAAATGGGACCTCGCTTAACATTTCAGAGGGGGTAAAACTCCTGAATGTTAGAAGACCAACATCATACTTGTTAAAAGTTACAATATTCTGTCTACAGTGATGAAGAGGTTCATGTACAAAGAGTTCTCCTATACAGGCACAGCAGAGTGCTTGAAAAACTATTCGTTACAATCCAGTTGTCATCACCAGGTGGATTTATGATTTATAATGGCAAATGTCTATGGGAAATCCCTTTTCTCCTTGGGACTCATCAAGCTTTTGTGCATGTAGAATTCCTGGAAGAAGACGTACCTCTGCTTTTGTTTAAAGCTATGGTTACTGGATTTCAGAATTAAATGGTCATTTTGTGTGGGATTTTTTAAGGTAAATAATATGAAGTGCAAAGCTTTATGAACTTAGTTCAGTTACCTGTAAGGAGTAATTTCTGTGGATTTTGTATTCATAGCAAATACAAATGATGCACTTCTGATTTAAATTTTAGCTAAAAGTTAAACAAGGGAAGAAATAAGGACTTCTAAAATACATTTTATCTTACATTTTTACAAGCAAACACATAAAAGTGGAAGTAGTCATATTAAATAGTTGATGTAGCAGTTCTAGTAGTTCCACAGGCTGTCCTGTGCTGTGTGCACTTGTGACGGGTGTAAGTAAGGTAACTTGGTGCCTGGGACCCTGTCCCTGATGGTACCCAAGGTGAGGCTGGACAGGACTCTGGGCAGTCTGAGCGAGCCCAGGATGCCCCTGCTTACTGCAGAGGGGTTGGGCTGGATAACCTTAGAGTGGTCTGCGTAGGAAGGGACCTCCAGTTATTCTGTGATTCATTTGGGTTCAAGCTCTAAAACACATACTGGAACATCTCTCAGGACAGCATCAGTTTGGTTTTATCTGAATAGGAAGGAGCTCAGTACCAGCAATATATTTATTTCCAACTGAGAAATATTTTTTTTTACCTTTTTTAGTGGTAAAATGCTTGTTAAACCGCATAGTCTTTCTTTATAAATCAAAGCCATGGGCTACTTTGTTACAGGACGGGTGGTTGTTTGTGTATGTAGTTTAGAATAATGTGGTTAAAGTAAATAGTACTTCAATTTAAAATGTCATTCTAATAGTACTTTAATTTAAAAATGTCATAAAAAGCTGAAGAAATTGTGCAAGCATTCATGGCTTGTGTTGGTGGGTTGTACCAAATGATAAATAGTAGATGACAAGATATAGTAATGGCTGAAGTTACATTTCTAAAACAGCTTTATGTCCTTATGTGTATGCAAGCATATATCTATCCATAGGTTCTTTCTAATTGTGAAATTCTATCTTGTGTTGATTTTGAGAATTTCAAGCTAGGAAGGGAGTGGACAATGTTAAAGTGACATTGTTGCTAACCCAAGCTTCTTTGTCCTCTTCTCCCCTATCCACTATGCCATGGTGGAGTGGATTGTGGAGTCCTGGAAACTTAGTGGTGGGATTAAGTCATGTAGACAAGAACTGTTTTTGTTAGTAGCAACAATGATAATAGTGGTTTTATATTTGTTTTCATGAGAAGGGACTTTCTAATTGTACTTGGAACAATTAAACTGAGATCTTAGGACATCTCAACCAGAGTCAGTGGTGTGTTGTCAAGGAGACATGGGACACAGTGCAATATAAAGAAGTTTGTTACAGAAATCACCTAGTTCTGCATTTGGTTTTCAAATTATGGGGGTTTTCTGCTTGTATTTTTGGCCAACTGCATTTGTAATACACGAAACAAAGGAAGGCTTCCTAAAGAATGACATTTTAGGTTCTGAAGGAGTCCCAGGAATCACTCGAGATTGATTTTCATTGCAATAAAATCGCATTGGGCACACTGTTTGCTGTGGTTCAGGGATGCCAGGGCTGATTGTTGACAGGCACTTCAGAGACCGACTGGCAATGGGTTCGTGGACATCTGATCCTCTTGCCCTCGTGCCTTCCTCTTACAAAGATGCCTTTATTATCTGAGCTTCAAAAGTTCTGTTCTCACAGGCTACCCCCACAGCTCTGGTTTCCATGCTTTTTCTTGAATACTGGGTTACTGTCATGTTAATACGTGAGAAAAGATATTTTTCTCATAGTTACTTAAATCTTGTAGCAGCAGAGTTGCTTTAGTAATGGTCCCGAAGGCTCTCAGCTTGCTCTTCTGGCTCTTCTGTCTTTACTCAAGGATACAGGAGAAAGCAGCACTGCTGATCAAAATGAATCTGATTGGTTCCCGCTAAGGTGGTAGTGCTTCCTAGCAAGCTGTGCTTGACACTCCAAAAAAAAGCTGCTTTGGTACAGTGAAACTTAGATTATTATTTTTGGTAAGGTCATGTCGTAATATTCATAGGCTGCTTCTGCCTCCCAAGTAGGATTGTCCTGCTCTTGGATCTTCTCTTGTGACTTTTTTCCCCTCCTGGATAAGAGTTGCAAGTACATAGGAAAAAAAAAAATTGTATTTCTCAATTTAATATATTGTAAACAGCATGGAATTGATTTAACAAACCCATATTTTCTGAATATGTGGTGTAAAACCCAAAGTGTCAGTAGGCTTCAGTCTTAATTCCTCTTACCATTTCCCTCTCATTTTTTGAAAGATACAAAACTGTAAGGAGTTGCCGTCAGGTAGATCTGAGTCCTAAGGGGAAACCTGTTTTCTCTCTGTCCCCAAGACAATCCGTACTTTCTTTGTTTATTTGTTTATTTTTAATAAAGGTTTTAAAATTAAAAAACACAAAACAAGTATTCTGGATTAGTGTTTTGAAACCATAGCTGTGGCACACATAGCTACAGCGTTCTCTTTAATGAAGTCTGTTTTGGAAGTAGCAGTTAGCCTGCCTTTTATAACTCCTTGTAAAGGAGCAGCAAATGGATAAAACATCTCCATAAGGCTGGAACAGTTTTATAGTCTGCCTACTTAAGGTTTTGGGTTGGGGGATATATGTCAGAAGTATTTAAAAATAGTACTGGTATCTGGAAAATTCTTCTGGCAGGTCGCAATGGGTAGCAGTTCAAAGGTAGTTTAATTGCTAAAGACTGGCATACCTTATCTATATTATCTGGAAGTGAGTCAAAAGTAAATAACTCTTCTGATTAAATGCAGGGAAAATAAAGCTTGATTGGAGAGGGGGAAGGGGAATAATGCCACTGAACCCTGAGGAAGGAAAACCAGTGATCTGCATTAGAGGTGTTCCAGTGCACGGTGTCCAAGTGATGTTTTTGCCAGTTATTCAGTTGTATGAAGGTGTTATTTCTTTAGCTTGCCCCCACTTACCCATTGTACACAGTTTATAGGTTACTGTTTCCTAATCACAAAGAAGAAAGTAAATGTGTCTCAAAGGCTCAATTGAATATGGAGAGCTTCTCTGGCCTATTAAAAGAGCAGAAAAAATACTATTTCTTACTAAGAATCATCACTATTGCTGACCGGCTGCAAATTACTTTACAGTGGTGGAATTCATTCAGTAGGGAATGGGAACAATGAATATAGTGTAGGAGTTGTAGTTGGTGCAAATTTAAGGCAGAAATATGTGAAAATAGGATAGTGTGAAAATAGGATAACGGAGAGTTACCGCTGTAGTACACCAGTGATGCACACGGTTGGAAACTTTGGGGTCTTGTTACGAAATGATTCAAAATTAATAATCTATATTAATTTTGATATCCAGGCAGAGATTGTTAATAACTATGAAAACTGTTTATTAACATTAAATCTCACCACAAAACTGATTTACAAGGCTCAAAACACAGAGTTTGGAAGTTTATACATACAGGGAACAGGCAAAACTGGAACACTTTAAAGGTAACCAGCATAAGCAAACATTTTTACTGGAAGAAAAGGTTTGTGCAGTTGCTTGTACCACTTGTGGTTAGTTATCCTGCTTAGCCACTGGATGGACACAGGAAGCTCCTTTCTGCTTATAGCAGAAGACAATTAGTGATTACAAGAGGCCTGAAGTATTTACTCAAAAGATATTATCAGACAGTACCCAACGCACATATTAGAGGCTTTGGAGTTTCCCAGGCTTCTGGGTGCCGGAGATAGGAGGGAGACAATCTCTGACTCTCTGGATGATCTGTGTATCTCCAGGACTTCCCACCCTGGCAGGAGGCATTCAGATNAGCTAAGTCTGACCGTATCGGGTGAAGCCATAGGCTCGCTTTACCCAAATTTGGGCAGAGCAGAGATTTGCACAAGGCAAGCTGTGTACCTTGTTTACCGCAGGGTTCAAAACAAGTCTGGGCAAGCCACAGTCCTCAGACTTAGTGGCACCGGGTTCTTTGTCCTCCTTCCTGCAGTTGCTTCTCCCCATAGCAGGGGGAGGGAGAGCAGGCAGACATGTCTGGGCAAGCCAGGACATGTATAAGCCTATTTAGGCCTACCATGACAGGTCTTACAGTTTGCGCCTGGGTTTCAGGAGTTAGCTAAGAGGTTCATGCTCTGTGTTTGTCTTTAAAATACATGGATGATGCATTTAGACATCCATAGGGTGTCTGTTTGTCCCAGTGTGGAGTGGCAGGGCTCAGCACCGAAGTGTGTGACCTATGTTGTACATTGTTTGTGTTGTGAAGTAGGTGTTTCTGTTCATGCGTGCTGATGGTGTATGTATGTTGTAGGATAACTGTAATGCCCCCTTTGTGCAGTGAGACACAGGCCTAAAAACTAAACTGAACTATTTGCCAGGTATCTTCCAGCCAGTGTTTTTGACAAGGAGTACTTAAGGTGATTATCTGTTTTGAAGATTTCCTTCTTTCTTAAAACCAGATTTCTTACTGTTTTTCATCATCAGAGAGTGCGTGCATGGCATTTGCGGACAGTATAAAGTGGTGGTAACAAAAGCTAGATGTAAGGAAATATCTTTATTTCCCAGTCTAGTTTTTGTTTTAAACGTGGCTTCTGGTCAGCAAGGAGTATAGTACTGGAAAGTTGTTAATTTCTTTCTCGTTACAAAGTCTACTTAGTGATTGCTGTTTCAGAGACAGACATTTCTTTACTGTAACCTGACAGTAATTGTTTAATAACTATTCAGATTGTGGATCTTTATGTCATGGCCTTGGAATGAAACTGTCATCCTGTTTTACACTGAAAACCTGCCCCCAAAGAGAGCATCTGGCAATGTCATTGTTTCCTGCTTGCTCCTTAGCACTATTATGAAATTCCATCATTTAAATACTGTCCTCTCTTTTCTATGGCAGGTGTAGGAATGGATAGTAACTGTTCTTGAAAGCCCAATTGATGAGAGAAATCAGTTTGACAAGAAACAAATACCAGACGGCAGTCACTGAGGAGTTGAGCTGAGTTTTGAACTTTTCATCATAAACTTTTTCCTCTGGTCAGCTGACTGCAGCTCAAAGTAAATTACTGTGTTGTTTCTTGTCCAGTCATTTTCTTATGTTCTCATTCATTCACAGCAAGAGTGATTGGTATTGGAATGGGCTGCCCAGGGAGGTGGTGGAGGTGTTTAAAAGGAGGCTGGATGAGACACTTAGTGCTGTGGGTTAGTCAATTAGAAGATATTAGGTGATAGATTGGACTCGATGATCTTAAAGTCTTTTCCAACCTGGTTGATTCTGTGATTCTGCTGTTCATATTCCAAGTTTCTGTCCTCCTTATCCATATGTTAGACTTGTTAAAATCGTGCACTAACTTAAAAAGTAGTCTTTAAAAACTTTGAATTGTCCTGTATATAAACAAATTACAGAAGCCTAAATGCAATTTGAAATGCATTTTGGGGGTTTCCAGGAGAGTGAATGTAATACAGACAGTGAGGAAGCTCTTTCTGTTCCTTGTTCAAAGTTAGGTGAAAATTTTACTAATAGTAGTTTATATTTCCCTATTAATGAGCAGGTCTAGATTGTAGCTGGTAAGCTGTTAGAAAGTGAAAATGATGAATGTAAGAAAGGGAGAGGTGTGAACAGAATGAGTGCAGTAAGTAGCAATCACTAATATTTCTCTTTTCATACTGTCCCATAAGATCCTTTTGGACAAACAGTGAAAGTATGGTCTGGATGGGCAGACAGTGAACTGGGCTGAAAACTGGCTGAACAGCCAGGCCCAAAAGGTGGTGCTCAGTGGCACAAATTTTAATTGAAAGACAGTAAGTAACAGTGTACCGCAGGGGTTGGTCCTTGCTCTGATGCAGTCTAATGTCTTCGTTAGTGGTCTGAGTGATGGGACAGGGTATATGCCCTTGGCACATTTGCTGAGGACACCAAGCTGGGAGAAGTGGCAGAGACACCAGAGAAGCACAGAATCATAGAACTGTTTCAGTTTGAAAAGACCTCTAAGATGATTGAGTCCAACTGTTACTCTAACACTGCTATGACCATTAAACCATATCCTGAAATGCTATGCCTAAACATTTTTAGAATAGCTCCAGGGATGCTGTTCACCCATGGGGGAAACACAGGGACCTTGAGAAGCTGGAGAAATGGATTGAGAGGAACCTCATGAGCTTCAACTAGGATAATTGCAAAGTCCTGCACCTGGGAAGGAAGAGCCCCAGGCACTAGTACATGGTGGAGCCACCCAACTGGAAAGCAGACTGGCAAAAAGGACCTGAGTGTCATTGTGGGCACCAAGGTGGACATGAGCCAGAATTGTGCCCTTGTTGCAAATGTTCCTCATGGAATCTGGGCTGCATTAGGCAAAACACCACCAGCAGGCTGAGGATGGTGATCCTTCCCCTACATTCAGCAGTGGTGAGGCCACACCTGGAGTGCTGTTTCAGTTCTGGACTCCTCAGAACCAGAGAAACGTGGACATGCTGGAGTGTGTTCCAACAAAGGGCCAAGAGCACAGGGAAGTTAGCCAAACCTCTCTCCTATGAAGAGATGTTGAGAGAGCCGGGACTGTTCAGCCTGCAGAAGGAAAAGGTACAAGAGAGATATTAGTCACCTGCAGGGGAGGTGCAAAGAAGCTGAAGCCAGGCTCTTTGTGGTGACAAGACCAGAGGCTGTGGGTACAAACTGAAGCACAGGAGGTGCTGCCTGAATGCAGGGAAACGATTTTTTCTGAGGATGACCCCAGAGCAGTCACAGGTTGCTTGTGGAACTTGTGGAGTCTCTGTCCTTGGAGATAATCAAAAGCTGTTTAGACATGGTCCTGGTCTACTGACTCTAGGTGGCCCTACTTGATTAGAGGACTTGTACCAAATGACTTTCAGAGGTCCCTATCTAGCATTCTGATGTGATTCTGTGTACTTCATTTGTGTTTCAAGAGTGAAATTTTCAAGGTTTCAGTGCATTTTTCTATATGTATAAAGCTAGAACAGTAATACTTGTATTAGGCATGTATTTAAACCTTACACAAACTTCTCTTAAGCTGCAGAGAAAGCAAAAGGCAATATATGAAGTAATCAATTAGAGCTTATAAAAGCTAAGGACTTACAGTATTCATCCTAAAGAGTGACGGTGTGAGAAAATGTTGTTGTTGTTCTCACATTTATAGGGAAGTTGATTAATGGAACTGATACTCAGAATAGGGTGTAGTATCTCTGATGTAGTATTAATTCATGGCAAGGGAGAAGATTCTTTGGAGCATCTCCACTGTATGACATCAGATGAGACCAACTGGTGTTTGTGTGTCATGGAAGTATGGTACCACACTCTGGTGGGCTGACTGCAGTTTATATGGAAAAATATTCAATCTTCTTCCTTCATTTAAAGAACTTTTCTGAGCTTGTTTTGAGAGGCCAACCCCGTACCTAAATTGCAGGATGTTTAGGAGAACAGTCTAGCCTCAGATGTTTAAGTAGCTCTGCAAACATAACGCAGGACTCTTCCAGGAAGGATCAAATGCTCTTGCTCAGTGCTCAAGTGTGAGCATTGTAGGTGCTTGGAGAGTCACTAACAGTGAGCGTTAATTGGGCTTTACGTTGTTAAAGTTCTCTGGTAGCTGCCTGCCCTGGCTTATTGCACTAGTTCATTGTAATATCTTTAGAAAGTGAAATCACTGTCTTCTGAGAAAGGATGGTGGTGGTTTTCTTGACTAGTATCTTAACAGAAGATGCTTACAATAGGTGAAGATGTCCTCTGCCAGAAACAGGAATGTGAGTGTGCAGGAACTCTGGGAACAGTTCTCTCACTCTGAACCATGAAACCAATCTGTTCCTGTCGGTTACAATTGTAGGGAAACTAATTCTTCCTTGGTGGAATCAGGTGAAAAATATGTGGTTCTGATTAGCAAACAGTGTGCAGAGTTTCTTAAGGTCATGATGAACATTCCTCTGGACACGTGCATGACTACACATGGGTATATGATAAATGCATCCTTCTGTATTAAAAATGGGGGACAGGTTAGGTTTTTCTTTTTACATGCACTTGCTTGTAAATATTTTTTACTATATATTAAACATATGTATTTTGTTTCTAAGTTTCAGAAACTTGTGTTTTCAAACTCAACCCTCAAAATGAATACTTAGTATAATTATGTAACATAAACTCAACTAATGAGCTTTTTTTTGAAGTAGCACATTTTATTCTGTAGGAAATACGTATTATACGAGTGACTACCTAGATAAAGTAATGACCTTTCATTTTTAAGTATCCTACAGAGCTTCAAAAATTAAGCTGATATCTGCAGTCTGTCTAATGGACTGCTCGCCACATCACCACATGCAATTAAACATAAGTGATTTTTCTGCTCAAGACAGGCTCAAGACTGATTTAGCAATGAAGCTTAATTACTTCTAGCCCTTAGAGAAAATGGCCCAACAAGGTTGTTGGCAGGGCAATGTGGGAAAGCTATTGCTGAAATTTCCTTCTCCATTTCTGATTTTCTATTAGCAATATTTAACACTGTTAACCTTCAGTTAAGCAAATGTTCTCCCAAATTGTGCATGATTCTTTCTTTCACTGTTACAGGCTAAAGAGAAAAATAATAAAGCTTTGCAGCTTCTTAACATTTGGATTTTACAACACTTGCTTTTATACTGTATGGGTGAAATCCTGTGCTAACGGGAATTAAAATGTTAAAAGTGAGTTCACAAATGCCTGTGTAAGGGGGAGGTCACAATTTGGGCCATAGAAATCTCAGGCTGAAAGCTAAGGCTAAATGCAGATGTGCTTCTTGACAATTTGATATCGTAGGTAAATTAGTTCTGTATTTTGTAACCAACTTAAAACTTTCGAAAACTTAATTAAAATCATATTAAGGAATTAATTCATACTTTGAGTTTTTAGGAATGTGTTTTGTAAAGGAAACAGGAACTTCAGTTCTGTGACTCTGAGGAGTACATCTGGAATAACAATTCCCAGGGACATATGGCATCGATTGGCTTAGGTTTTTCTGCATGAAGGTTCTGATTGCAGTGAAAGGAAAACCTGTTCATTAATTATGCAGAATTAAAAACACAAATACTGCACTGTAGTCATTTTCTATAACCTGTTGAAGGACAGCAGGTTCTGAAAAAATACATGGAAGTTGAAGAAAATGCACTTTCTCTTTGTCAGCTGTAGGAATAATTTGCTTTACTTTTGGAGTGTATTTTTCCCCTTAAAGGTTTTGACTCCCATACTCTTTTCATACAGATAAATCTCCCATTTACCTCTCTGAGATTTATGATGCAGTTGTAGTTTGTTCAATGTAATTGCCTTCTCAGTAGTGCTGAAAGTCTTGTTCCTGCTGACTGCTATGGATGTGTTTTACCAATGGAAGCGTTCTTGGTTAGCAAAACTGAACATGTGCCTGAATGTTCGCAAGAGTGTTGCAGCACCAGAGGCTAATTCCCAAAGGCATGTTCAGCACGTGCTCCAGTACTTAACTCAGTAGGGAATGAGTTTTAAGTATGTGTGGATGTCCCCTTAATTTCAGCAGTATTTAACCAAGTGACTTAAACTTTCTGCTAGGCAGGAAATAGTGATTTACTGATTCATGTACTTGAATTTAATACCGTTTTAAAAACGGAGAGCATTGAAAGAGTCATTGGAACGAGCGTGGCCTTTTATGTACAAGGCTATGCAATATTTACTGATATTACTTGGCTTATGTTTACCATCCTGGGAGTATCTGGGGGAATTTTTCATTATAATGAAGAGGAGCAGGTGGTTTTGGGTAAAAAGCAGCCACTGAAATCCATGCTGCGATTCTGCTGTGATTAACCCCAAATGTGCTGCTTTTGGTAGATGGCCTCGTGGCACCGTCAGTCAGTAGAACGTACCAGCCTGTCCCTTTTTATGCCTGTTTTCAATTCCATTTATTTTTACTTTGAACTGCTGAGGTTGAAATTTTCTAAAGCAGATGAGAGTGGTGCCCCTCATACAAATGTGCAATCTTGATCCACCCTCTTGTGCAGGAGGCTGAGGTCTTCCGCAAAACCCACCGCATGATGGGAGTAACAAAGCCCCTGAGTTAGCCACCACCAGCATGTGTTAGGAGCCACGTGCACTTCAGCGTTGATTCCTTCTCTGAGCAGCTCACTGCTGGGATAAACTTGGGAAAAGGCTGGGAAGAAGTCTTGTATTAGCATCTCCACATGAGGCTTGGATAAATAAGAGACTAACAAGGAGTCATACAAGTAAAAGTGAAAAGTAAACTCTAAGGGCAAACTGCCACTGGCTATTTTGCAATAGATGACATGATAACTGTACTTACCATAAAGTACAGCTTATGATAGATGTGCTTTATGTACATCTAGTATGATACATGTACTTATGATAGATCCCTATCATAAACTAATTAACAGGGTTGCCTCCAGTGAGGGAGCACTGATATTGATAACTCATGATTTCCTGCGATTGTAGGTTCTGGAGGAGTTTGGCCTCAGCGGCTTTGCAATTTCTGTTCTCTGCAAGGATTCAGGGATAAGGTAATGGTCAGGCATGTAAGCTTTACACTACACATCTAGTGACTGGTAATATTGGGATGTACAGAATCATACTGCTTTGCCTACTTCTGGAATGTCACTGAAGTTTGAAAGCTAAACTGCACTGCATAGAAGGAAAGGCTGTGAAATGTTACTGGGATAACACCACCACTGCCTCCTTTCCTATCTTACTGAAGTGTCTGTAATACAGAGAGAGATGAGCTGTGTTCTTTACAAAGTTGTTCTCTGGTTTTATAATTTGCTAAAACAAGTACTTTGAGTTCTGTGCATATGTTGGATTTTAAATCTCTGGTTTGTTTGTAAGAGTAATTTTTAATTCACTTCTCTGAATTTTCTTTGCTCTGAGCTGTGTCATTTTGCGGTCTGCGCAGAATGGAACTGAACAGAGGCACATGCGGAAATACTGCTTTTCACTAACAGGGTTTGTACACAATGTCCTCAGTTCCTCTGTCATTCATTGGAGTTTGTGTGATTTCAGGAGAAAAAGAGACAATTAAAATTTCCACCTGTCATCTGCATGCCCTTCAACTCAGTTTTGCTTTGCGAGGACTGTGTGCAAGTGACCATGAGTGGGTACAGTTTTCTAGTCATGAGAAAAGTACTTGGAATTCCAGACATTTGGAAATGTGCACATGAGTTTAATTAAACTTTTTTAAGAAAGAAACTATTTTAAGTTGCTGAAACTCAGAGCTGTTACATAATAAAATCTGACCCTGGAACTATTCAGCAGACTTACAGCAAGTGTGGCTCATTTAGATTGTATTGTATTTGAATGGTGGTGACGACCTGTAAAGGAAAGATGGACTGATACACATTTCTGTGTTCTTGGTAGCTGCCAAAGGTAATAAAATTAATTTTCTTGTTTTGCCTTGAGTAGAAAAGAGCCACTGAAGCAGCAACTGATAAAAAAATATGGCCTGGTAGTGGTCATAAAAAAATAATTTCAGTGTGAGACATTAAATGTTTGCTTTACAAAGCATGCCCTTCTAGCAGTTAACTCTACTTGTGACAGTGCCTTAAATTGGTAGCTTTTCATAATGTGATCTCCCAGTATAAATTATTTCAGTTCATATATTTGAAATTTCCAGAAATGCTGCCCAGGGAGATGGTGGAGTCACCATCCCTGCAGGTGTTCAAGAAAGGACTGGATGGGGCACTTAGCTAGGGCTGGGTGATAGGTTGGGCTGGATGAGCTTGGAGGTCTCTTCCAACCTAGATGATTCTATGAAATAATGTTTTGCATGGAGCTTTGTGAAATATTTTAACATGACAGTAATATGGGAAATATTTTTATGAGTAATGGAGCTGTGTACACAAAGGACAGAATTAAACCATTATGGTAAGTTGTGTTCCTCAGCCTGGTGGAACTTTGCCAGACGTGCCCATGAGGTGTAAGGTGTCACGGCTGGATGTGCCCGTGCAGCAGGCAGCGTGGCCTGTGCTGTCTTCCTTGCTATCCTCTCCAAAGGCCTGAGTTTGGAGTGTGTGTTCAGTCACACTGCTAGGGCAGGGAGGATCCTGCAGCTAGCTCTGTGTGTGCTACCTTATGCTTGGTGTAATCTCTGCTTTGGAATAGTTTTAAGAACTCTTAGTATCTTCTTCACCCAAGTGCTCACTCTGCTTATGCCATACAAGCAGTTGGCACTTCGGAGATGTCCTTTCATTATGGGCAATGTAGGGACCACAAAATAAAACACTTCTGAGTTTTGCCTCAGGATGCGTTTTGCTCCTCCGTGTGGTTGTGCAAAACCATCTTTGTAACCCTTAATGTGAGCAGGTCCTGCTTTGTCTCTGCTAAGTGGCCAGGCAGAGATTCGTTACCATGCGGTCCCTCGGTGCACACTGCCCCAGGGACCTGGGTGTCTTTGCATATTTCCCCCTCCTCGTTTTTGTTTTCTCCAGTGCTACAGTCATTCTAGTTGTGGATTTTTAAAAGGTGTCAAAATGGTAACAGTATTTTCTTATACTGAGTAAAACCAGCCCACCCAATTTCTGCTTCTATAAGCTTTATCGCCAGAGCTATGTCCAGAGAGGTGCTGTCAGAGGGTTGCTCAGGTGGCACTGGGAAGAGTGGACCAGCTCGTTGAGGGGTCATTTTGGACTAATCTGACCACCTGATCAGGGAAAGACTCCTATTAGGAAAGTAAGTCACAACAAAACTTCTCTTCTGTCTGCTATTAAGGTGTCTTCAGTCCCACAGCGCCGAATGTGGAAGTTTCCCTAAGTAGGGATTTTCAGAGGGCTAAAATCAGACTGCCTGCTAAAAGCTGCTCTGACTACTGGAATAGCTAATTCAGTCATTTTCCCAATCTCTGTTAATTCCCTCCAAGTATCTTAAGGGATTTTATTCAAGATCCCTTAAAAAAAGGAATTGTGTTGCTGACCTTCTTATCTGATACTTGGAGGTACACTAATGAACCAAGGTTGCTTAAATTTTTCTTTGGCATATTTCTGTATTGTAGGCAGATTATAGTATCAAAATCCTGTAATAAATCACTTCATAATTAAATTCTTTGCTGCTATCTCAAGGGTTTGAAATTCCTTTGGGTTTTCCCACCGCCACCTTTGAAGATAAGACATCATTTGTCATTTGTTTTTCACAGTTCTAAAGTAGTTTCTGCTCAGGTGACCTAATAAGCAGATAAAAATAATACTGTATTTGGGGGAGAGAAAATTTTTAAGAGTGTTTTTATGTATCCATTTATCTTTTCTTTTTTTATAGAATTAGCAATTAGAGGCATTCACAATATCCAAGACTTTTTACCCAATTATGTAAGGCTGTTTTTTGGTTGATCAAACCTTTTCTAATGCAAACCTTTTTTTATTGGAAAGAAAAGAATCATAGCTAGGGATTCACTAGGTATTACAGGTAGGATCTGAGGAGGCACATCATTTTTATGTCAAAGCTTTCTAATAGAAGACGTGTTTTCAAAACAAAGTAAAAAATTTGGAAGTGCTTTTTAGTTGCTTAATTTTGGCTGTTTTGTGTCTTGGATTTCTTCTTAAAAGCATAGTGATCTCAGGTGAGATCTATGTAAGCCTCTTCATTAGATCTACCAGTTGTTAAGACATCATTCTGTTTTACTGTGTTATGTCTGTGTTGTGTGTTTACTTTTTGTTTTAAGGAGCCAAAAGGTACTAATGGTTTGTTATACACCCACCCCCTGCCCCCCATATCCATATTTTTGTATATGCTTCTCTCTTGATAACATGCCCCAGCGTTTGAAGAAGCCTTTCATTGCCCCAGTAGTGAAATAGATGTTCTTCAGATAGTATGAAACACTGCCAGAAGTCCTGGCAGTAACCCGAAGAATCTCTTTGAAGTTGGAATAGATGTGCATGAACCCAAGCTGGAGGACCGCACAGAAGGCTCACTTCAGTGTCTTACTTTTGCAATTTCAACTGAAGCTCTTTAGCACAAAGGGAAGCAACAGAAAACCCCTAACACTTCCCCCCCCCAACACACACACAAAGGCAGGCAGCTTATAATTAGAGTTTAAAAGGACTTTTAATGGTGTACTAATTTATTCCTCTTCCTTGTCCTGACAGGTTTAATTATTCGTAAGTATCAGTGAGTAGCCCAGAACTGACCAGCTCCATGCGTGCTGGGACAGTCCTTAGACTGTTGTTGCTCTTTGGGTCTGTCTTTGTTTTTTCATAAGCCCTACTAGGGAGTTATTTTTCCTCCAGTAACCTCTGTTTTATTTAATTGCAAATAAGTCTTTCAGACATTTTCTTTGGATCTAACAAGTCTTTTTGCAACTCCTCTGTGATAACCCTGGATGCCATTTGGAGTGTTTGAATTGCTTACTGGATGCATTATTTCCCCTTGAAGTTGTAGTCTCTTTGTAATGCATTAAAAAAAAAATTGAAATTGCCTTCCTCTTGTAATAGTTTTTTCTTTCCTAGATTCTTGGCATTCTTTTCTTAAAGTAAATCAACATCTGGAACTTTTCCATATTGTCTCCATCAGTCTTCATCATAACTTCCTTTTTCTCTTTTGCTTCAGAACATGCATCTTTTGTGTGTCACTTTCAGGCCTAGGAGCAGCAAATTTTATACACAGACCAACCCTACCAAAACTACCCTCGTTTATAATTTCGAGAAGAATTTAAGTCCTCCTCTGCCTTCCTGTCAGCCTTTTGCTGTTGTCTCCTTCAGTGTTTTCTGTATGATAAGGGCTATGCTGTTATTAGCCTATCTCATTTGGTCCATCTCATAACTAGTTTCTAGTTGTGCTCAGCTCAAGTTATTTCTGAAGGAATGTGTAAAGATGCTGGTTATGAATTTTGCTTTTTTCAGGGATTGAATAGCATAATTTTGCAATAGCATTTGATTTACGACAAGTGGTAAGTGGGGCACAGAAAAATGAGGAGGTGATATTCCAGTCTAAAAACCAGAAGTGAGTATATGTAGAAAACCCCTTACATTGTGGGGAAATAAAATGAAATACTATCTGAATTGGAACAGTTGATTTATTTTACTGAGTCTTTCTGAACTTAGGGTGAGCAGACTTTTGTCCAAGTCGTATTGTCACTGTAACAGAAACAACCAAATTACACAGGAAGAAAACCACAGAAGAGTGCTGCAAACACAGTGAATTGTACAAAGGGATGTCCTCAAGTGTATTCTGCACTCACCTGATAGCGAGCTGTCTCCTACTTGAAAGCTTTGCTGTTATTACAGTTGAAACAGAAAATTACAGTGGCTGGTCTGAAGGGATTAGTTTGCTCAAAGTGCTGTTCTGATGTTCAGAAAAAACCCAGCATGTGGGTGCTTTCAGGTATGACAGGAGGAAACACCTCAAAGACACAAACTAATGAACTGAAATAATGGCATGTTATTTTCCCCTTGGTTTACATTTAAAGTATCTTTGTAACAGTACAGAGTAAACATTTTTCTTTTGAATACTCAAGCTCTAGTCACTGCAGAAATAGGAAGTACTCATCAGTGAAGCTGAGCAATTCTCACTACCGGAAAGGAAGTTGTTTACTGAACCCCCACTGAAAGCCTTATGGGTGATGCTTTTGCTTTACTCAATACCTCCTCTTGTCATGAATCCTTTTGTGTATCTGCTGACAGTATCTTTTCACCAGAAAGAATATATCCAAGTCTTATGTGCTCCACCTAACAATATGTTGAATTTCCTCCAATATTGATTTTGTTCTGGAAGAGGTTTGTATTTGGCGCCAAGTGAGTAACCTGAAGTGTTAAAAACATTAATGTTGCTAATGCAAAATATTTTTATGTCATTATGCAATAACTTTGATTGTATGAATAGTTTCTTAAAGTATTATTTGCAAGATGTTTGTTAAAAAGAGACTTGTGTGAGCACGAAAGTTCATTTTTGCTTACCAAAACTATTATACTGACTTTCAAACTTTCAGCCAAATATCTGTAACATGACTAATCTATTAAAAGTACTGCCCAGATTAAAGCTTTGTGTATAATGACATTGTATTTCTGTAATTTGATAGCTGAAACTGTGGGCCTGTGTTTGACACTGGTGCGTGCTTGCCTTGAATATCTGTAACCTAATCAGCTCCTCTGAATTTTAGCCACATTGGGGCATGTGCTGCCTGCTCTGCTTGGCTCTGCTTTTGTCTCCCTTGTTTTCACTTTGGCAATGATTCCCTGTGGTCCACGAACATTGAGGTCTATGTGAGGTCAACCGTGCCTTGCAGATAGTGACAACAGTGCAAATCATGGCAGGTATGGGTAGAAGCAGGGAGGCACACAGTGTTTCCTGTCTCCTGTATTTAATTTAGGGGCTGGTGGTTTGCGAGCGGCCTGCATGGGTGCCGCACGTAGTTTGGTTTGTTTTCAGGTTCAAATCTGAATCCTGAATGTTCTCCTGCTCCTGCCCGCCTTTTGTTTTCTGTTGTTTAAATACCTCCTGGAAAAGGACTGTGTTTGGGGATCTTCTGTCTCAGATTTTGTCTTACTCATGTTTTGCATGTGTATTTTATTTCACTGCTTTTAATGGGTCTGGGTTAACAAAGCTGTTTCTGTTTAACCACCACCTGAACTTTGGTAATGTGGAAAGGAAATTGGTCCAGCTAAGGAATAATTTTAGTCTGTAATGAGTCCAAGAGTCCAAGTATTTTCTTCTGGGGTCCCAAAAGAAGATTTGACTCCAGGATGAAAATACCTTTCACAAAGTAGGAAGTGATGTGTGGATGGAGGTGGTTGTAAGCTCAGAGGGTTTCTGGATCCCCTAGCTGGTGCCAAGAGGTAATTGAGTAATATTTGCAGCAGTGCTAGGAGGCAGTAAAGCAGGTAGGTAAGACACTCTGAAAAGAAAATAGAAGTAACAGCAACAAGAAAGCTCTTTCTTCAGTTTTTCAATGAGTCCTTGTGGACTTCTGCTTACAGTCTGATGAGCAGCTCCAGTTGGCTGATGGCAAATAGGGAGCTCTTGGCCTCACTGCCAAGGCTGTTTGCCTTTGCAAATGTGCATACAAGTAGGTGTGGTGCTGAGGGGTGGGGAACTGTGGTTGCTGTCAAGGAAACAGGAGAAAAGGTAAAATTCTTCCCATGCATTCTGACTGAAATATCTGGAAATTGTGACGCCACACGTTACAGATGTTGGGAGTGTGTGTGAAAGCATTCCCTTAAACAGATGGTATCAGGAAGAAACTCCTTACGGTGAGGGTGGTAAGAAACTAGAAATGGTTGCCCAGGGAGGAGTTTGTGGTTGCCCCCTCCCTGGGAATGTTCAAAGCCAGGTTGGAAGAGGCCTCTAGATGCCTGTTCTAGTGGGAGGTGTCCCAGCAATGGCAGGGGGCTTGAAACTGGATGAGCTTTAAGGTCCCTTCTGACCTAAACCATTCTAAGGATCAGTGAAATATGGAATGGTGACATCTAACAAGATAACCTATAAGGCTGTCTTTGGCAGGTGTCTTTGTTACTAATTTAGTAGAAAGATTCTTGAGGGGTGTGTATGTGTGAAGATACTTGCAGTAAGATTTGTTGAGATCTTTTTATTGGTTGATTGATTTGTCTGTGCATTCCCTCCTGGGAAAGAAATCATCCTGTATTTTGTGTTTCGTACATGATGGATACCCTGATTTTATGTTTTCTGGCATTTTACAGAGTAGGAGGTGCACTCAGTCTGTTTTGCATGGAAGTCTTTTGAGACTGTTGAGGAAACAGGCCAGAAATACAATTATCCTAGAACTACTGACTTCTTAAAGAGAGTTTCCAGTGCTAACAAGACTTAAACCGAAAGCAGTTTAATTTCTATTGCATTGCTTTGATTTGCTGGAAAGAACTTTTACCTTTCATTTGAATTTTTCTGGGCTTCAATCTGTTAACCCATTGACAAAACAGCTTAGTGAGCTGTGACATTTTGTTTACCACTTGCTTTCAGTGTTAATTCTATATAAAAGTGCTACACTTATGGTTGGACAGGTTGTGTTGCAGTTAGGTGCTCTCATAGCTCATAGGTGCTGTTGAGTACAACTAAGATCAGGATAACACCTTTTGGTAGAGTAGGGGACTGACAATTCTTCCTAGTACGATTTTTGCAGGAACTCTCTAGGAGTAACTGAAAGAGAAAGGTGTTCTCAGCTTGCCTTGCCTGTACCTGAAGGTGTTTGGTGGATTTCATCTAGAATCAGTTATTGTCTTTGAAGTTTAAATAGTCTGTTCTCAGTATAATCCCATTTTGAATGCCATTTGACTTCACAAGTGGGCAGTTCATCTGTTGGCACAGCTTGCTCTGGGAAATCAAGAATTCCTCAGTTGCAATTGGGAAAACTTTTCGAAGGGCCAAATAATTAATGGCCAGCATTTCACCTTTTACTGGACTGCTTTCAAAGTGCCTGTCCTATAATCAAAAAAAGCCTTTAATTGCTGGGACATCACCAAATTATTTGCTCTTCTGCACCATTTGTGTACTGTAGATGCAAAAGATACAGAATCAAATGATGTTTCTTGAAAGACCCATGTGTAGAGCCCTGTAATCTTCATTAGGCAAAGCTTGGTGTCTTTGTGCATCAGAGCCGTACTTAATGAGATGGTTCAAAAGGACAGCAGATGTGCTCTGAGAACATAAAGAAACTGATTGAGCTCTTTGCTGTTGTATTGATGCCTAGCACTTAATGACTCTGTGGTGTAGACTTGAAAAGCTGTGACTGTGGAAAAGTGCTGCTGCAAGAAAGAGCAAACTTCTCACCCGGCTTTAGAGTCTTGAAGATCTCCCAGACTGGACTATTTTATGATCTCAGGGAGATGCTTGCTTAAGTCTCTCAAAAGAGCCTAAATTAAAGAGAGGTTGACATAAATCCTTAAGCTCCTTGGATAACCTTGGTTGAGGTGAATTCCTCTCCCTGCAGTATTTCACATTATTTGCATAAAACAATGAGACAGGTTTGATGATTCTTTGTGCTAATACTTACATTGCAGTCATGATAATTGTCATTATTTAGCAAGGGGAGGACAAGGCCAGCTCTTGTACCTATCAGGTAGTTCAGGTGTGATGCTTTTGGAGGTGTCCACTTTAATGTTTCATCAGGAGAATCATAGAATCAGTCAGGGCTGGAAGGGACCACAAGGATCATCCAGCTCTATCCCCTCTGCCATGGGCAGGGACACCTCACACTAGATCAGGCTGTCCAGAGCCTCATCCAGCCTGGCCTTAAACACCTCCAGGGATGAGGCTTCCACCACCTCCCTGGGCAACCCCTGCCAGGCTCTCACCATCCTCATGTTGAACAATTTCTTCCTAACTTTCAGTCCAAATCTACCTATTTCTGGCTTTGCTCCATTCCCCCCAGTCCTGTCACTACCTGACATCCTAGAAAGTCCCTCCCCAGCTTTTTTTTAGTCCCGTTCAGATACTGAAAGGCCACAATAAGGTCTCCTTTGAGCCTTCTCTCCAGACTGAACAGCCCCAACTCCCTCAGTCTCTCCTCATAGGAGAGGTGCTCCAGCCCTCTGAGCATCTTTGTGGCCCTTCTCTGGACGCACTCCAGCACATCCATAGCCCTCTTGTAATGGGGCCTCAGTAGCAGCTGTCTCTGCAGAAGTGAGTTCTCTGGTTGAGATCTTTCAAGTGCAAACTGTAAATTTTAAATTTCATTTCTGATTTTGCAGGTGTGTAAATTGACTATGTCTAACTACATCTTTTGGATGCATCTTATAATTGACTTGAAAGTCCAACAACCCCTTTGGCAAGAGGTTTGCTCCACTCCATTGCTTGACTGCCAGGTGTTGCACCATGTTTTGGTTTTCATGTGTTATTTGTAGCTGATCTTAAGAGATACTGGCTGGCCTAGAGGATGCAGACCCAGTCTTCTGCCTTAGCTTTCTCAGCAATGCAAAGCTCTTCTAAATTCAGCCAAATGTTTTTTAATGTAAGCCGTGATACCACCGGGAAACAGCCCTGGCTGCAGCGGCATCGCCACCCTCCGACCTCAACTGCTTGCTCTGCTTCCCTGGACGTTATTGATGATGTTTCCCAAGTCCATTGAAGGCACTGTCAGGAGGTCTGCCCTCTCCCAAGTTTTCAATTTTTAANATCTTTGTGGCCCTTCTCTGGACGCACTCCAGCACATCCATAGCCCTCTTGTAATGGGGCCTCAGTAGCAGCTGTCTCTGCAGAAGTGAGTTCTCTGGTTGAGATCTTTCAAGTGCAAACGGTAAATTTTAAATTTCATTTCTGATTTTGCAGGTGTGTAAATTGACTATGTCTAACTACATCTTTTGGATGCATCTTATAATTGACCTGAAAGTCCAACAACCCCTTTGGCAAGAGGTTTGCTCCACTCCATTGCTTGACTGCCAGGTGTTGCACCATGTTTTAGTTTTCATGTGTTATTTGTAGCTGATCTTAAGAGATACTGGCTGGCCTAGAGGATGCAGACCCAGTCTTCTGCCTTAGCTTTCTCAGCAATGCAAAGCTCTTCTAAATTCAGCCAAATGTTTTTTAATGTAAGCCGTGATACCTCTCCATCTGCTGCTGCACAGCCTTTTTGAAACGTCTTTCGTAGAAGCCAATTCAGTGACCTGTGAGGACCTTTCCGAGCCCTTGTTTGTCCACCACCTGTCCAGATGTAAAGTGCTTATCTAGATGAACAGACTTTGCACACCTGGTGAAAAAGCTGCAAAGTCATGTGAATTTGATGGTTGTATCCAGAGTTAAGAGGCCACTATCCCAAAGAAGTTAGCAGCTTGGGCAGGGATGTGTAAGGTTGCAGGCAAAGGGACCAAGGCCGCAGGGAGGGTGACTTTATCCAGCTCGTGCAGGGGCTGTCTCCACCGGGAAACAGCCCTGGCTGCAGCGGCATCGCCACCCTCCGACCTCAACTGCTTGCTCTGCTTCCCTGGACGTTATTGATGATGTTTCCCAAGTCCATTGAAGGCACTGTCAGGAGGTCTGCCCTCTCCCAAGTTTTCAATTTTTAAATTTTTTCAGCTTATTCTGGTGAGAGCCTTCACTTTTTTTTGGTCAGACATTCTGAGCTGCTCCTCAAAAGCTGAAGAGGTACTGGTGTGCTAAGAACCAAATCCTAGTCTGTAACAAGGACCAGCGAAGGAGAGGATGTCAGGTATCTCCTGAATGCCCCTCTGCATTTTCTTGTAAAGAACTGAGGAACGTTTCTGCTTTTTGAGAATTTCCTTTCTTTTGTAGCTCTCCAAAAAAACCACATTTCTGAGTAGGACGCTCATTTACTTCCTGACTAATAGATCACTTGAAATATAGAAGAGGTCATGGGGAGGAAAGGACTAAGAGCAGTTATTGCTTTCCAACAAAAACATTAATTTGGCAGATGCATGGCTACAGTTTGTCCAGTTATGGTGGACTTCAATGATAAGATTCAGATCCATGCCAGAAAATAATAACAACAGAATGATCTGACTTTGGAAGAGTTTGGGAACTGTCTGCAAGGCAGTGCTAGGTGGATATTGAAATTTTGGGACCCTTTCTTGAAATGTGTCCAGAAATGTGAAGCTACTAACTACTGACAGTTAAAACATCACAGTGGTGTCAAGGGCTCATTAAATTTAGCTACATGATTGACCATATGGGCAGTTTTAAATGCAACTCATCTCCCCATAACTTCTTAATGTTCCTAGTAGGTAGTTCTTGGGATGCAGCACCATACCCTTGGAAATGGGTGCTGTCTGAAGCTGTATCTCTGTCCAGTTCTGGGCCCCTCAATTTCAGAAAGATGTTGAGGTGCTTGAACATGACCAGAGAAGGGCACCAAGGCTGGTGAGGGGCCTGGAGCACAACCCTGTGAGGAGAGGCTGAGGGAGCTGTGGGTGTGCAGCCTGGAGAAGAGGAGGCTCAGGGCAGACCTCATTGCTCTCTGCAACTACCTGAAGGGAGGTTGTAGCCAGATGGGGTTGGACTCTTCTGCCAGGCACCCAGGGACAGAAGAAGAGGACACAGTCCCAAGGTATGCCAGGGCAGATTTAGGCTGGATATTGGGAAGAAATTCTTCATGGAAAGAGTGATTGGAATTGGAATGGGCTGCCCAGGGAGGTCGTGGAGTCCTCATCCCTGGAAGTGTTTAAAAGGAGGCTGGATGAGGCACTTAGTGCCATAGGTTAGTTAATTAGAAGGGTTTGGTGAATGGTTGGACTCTATGATCTTAGAGATCTTTTCCAACCTGGTTAATTCTGTGACTCTGTGCTATCAGTGGATTACAAAACTACTTTTTTTTTTTTTTTTTTTTTTTAATGAGCTTTTAATTAATTTTCATGGTAACATTTAGTTTTCCTAAATAAAAGTAATCTTTGCAAACAAATTTTTAGATCTTTATAGCCAGCTCATAGCTTTATGCTCTTGAAGATTGCAGTTCTTTGAGTTGTTTTGTGTTGTTATCTGAATCTATCTTCATTTATGTCATAAAAACAGTTAAAGAAGAAATCATGGTGCCACCAAGTGTCACCATGCTTTTAAAGTTCTCCAGAAACTGACGGAGAACCTCCAGCTTTACCCCTTCCCCTGTCTCTCCTCCCCACCTTTTCCCACTTGTCCGATCCCACTGGGTAGATGCATTTTGCCCCGGGGGCTTTGCCCACCATGAAAGATGTCCTTTGAGGGAAGGGCACACCTCCTATGACAGCCATCCACATCTCAGCTCCAGGCTGGGAGGTGTTGGCTAGAAGAAGCCATCCAATATTTCTGGAGAAGTGCAACAGATGGAGGTGGAGAGCAACCAAACAGGAGCAAAGCAGAACAGTGGTGTAACATTAAGGAAATTATGTTGATTGTAGCTTGTCTTGCCACATGCCAGTTTTCAACTGTTGCATTCTGTACTAGAGTATTGCTGTGGTACCAGCAACAAAGTGATGCCTCTAGGCTCGAGCAAACATCTGTACCAGCTTTTAAATATTTAAAAGAATAATTAAAGGGTTGTTTCACAGGACTTGCGTTGTGTTAAAACTGCCAGGAGAAAAAGTAGCATAATATAATGTAAACATTTATCCAAGGGAAATGACAATGGAGTTCTCTAATAGGAGACAAGTGGATGTGTTCTGGTGTGTGAGCTTCTGCTGCCTCTGCTTTTAAACAGAAGTATGCTACTAAGTATTGCAGCAAAGCACCATCATTTCCCACTCATTTCTCTGTCAGTTTTCAGCGTCTTTTTTAGCTCTAAGAATCTTAAAGCTTAACGAAAACTTAGGGCAAGGCAGTGAGTATCTAGCTAGGACAGTTTAGTGTGGTCCTTCCCTTAGCTTCTGGCTGACATTTCCTCTTCCCACTCAGCCTGCATGCAGAAGGGACGAGAGGAGAGGCCCTTGGAAGCAGAATGGGTTGTGCTGCGTCGCTCAGCCATCACTGCCAGCGTGACTCTACCTGCAGACACTGCTTTACTGCTGCCACACAAAACCAAAGAAAAGGTGAACCCCTGGCAGTGGAGTGAAAAGACACCTGCTAAGTCTTTCTCTTCTTATGCCAGAAGTGTCTGTCCCTGCTCAGGAAGCTTTGCTGTGAAGTAATTGCGCTGCGGCATGAACCGTTTCATTCATCAGATTACAACCTCTGCTCTCGCCTCTTCCAAACACTTCTGACTGTGTCTTTCCCTTTTTCCTCACATAAAATGTTAATTGTTAAGAGCCCTCATTTCCTTGAGGAGTTAACTGTGTCTTATGATGACAACTGCTGTCAGCTGTACGCAGTGGAGGCTCTTACCTTGGGACATGTGAGAGGCGTTTTAGCCTGCCCCGTTATTTGCCCCTCCTCACCTTCTCAAGGGGCCTTTTGCTTGCAAAGAATTGTGGTTAGTGCAGAGTGTAACTGAAAAGTGGAGAGACAGAAGTACTGGTGGTGAATGACATCCTAGGCAGGGTCCCAGGATTTCGGTGTGACCATAACTAACTATAATCAATGTGAAATGTTTTTTTCTTTACTTAATAAATACTAAAATGCCATTGTGTGTATAGATACATAAACCCCACCACATTTGTAGTAGGTGTCTGCTAGTCTTAACTCTTAAGAAGAGAAATCCATGCTTCCTGAGTTCATTCTCTAATGTCTTATTTCTCCTGGTTTTGCAGTATTGGCTTCTGCAGCTCCTTCCTGCCCCTGCTCCTGCAGTTTCCCCAGCAGAACAGAAGGCAGCTGCAGACTTGGGCATGTGGGTCAGGAATTTTTTGAAGCTGAAAAAGAACTATAGTTAACACTGAACATGCTGAAAGTTCTAATAGTTTTTTAATTTGTCTGTCCAACTAACTTTAGTTATCAAGTACAGTGCTTAAAGTAATACTTTGCTGGTTGCAGTAGTGGGAACACTCTGCTGTCTGTTTCTGAGTTAGGAAAATATATAATCTCTTCTCCTCCTAACCTGTCTCTTTGTTAGTTGTTAGTGCTTGCCAGAATGCCATTGTGTTCTGATCCTGTCTGAATGATTACTGGATACTGTGCCTTGTACAGAATATTATATTTGTAATATGAATACGTCTGCTTTTCAGCAACAAAATCATTTCAACACCTGTAAACTTTTAAAAACAAATATCTCTTGCAGTTCCTTTTTTGATACTAAGCTAATATCAAACCTTGTAATTCTTCAGTGATTATGAGGTTTGGAAGAAAGAGGCAAGCAGAAATCCTCATGGTGAAAATGAAATCTTGGATGGTATCTGTAACATGAGCTAAGGAGTTCTGCTCAGAAGTCTAATATGAGACATCTGCACGGACTACTAAGAAAATTTATTGTTATTTTAGTATTTGCTACATTTGTAATGCTCTTGTAGGATAAGTGACCAGATTTAAAGTTCAGCTTGCATATGGATTTAATATCAGAAGATGTTAGTGTTTTTGTAGTTTGCAATGTTGTGTTTCAAGTATATTTCTAACTTTATATTTTCAGTGTGTCTTAATTTGATCAGTTTATGATTACTTCATATTTCATCCCCAGAGCCACGAAGATGGGAAGCTTAAATGGTGCTGGTTACATTGACTGGGTCTTTGTGAGTTTGCAGCATGTAACAGCCTACAGGCTGATCTCTGTGTGGCTTAAGCCGATGTAGGCAGATGTGAGCGCCAGCTGCCTGCCCCTGCCCGATTCAGCCCTTGGGAGGGGAACGTAGTTCAGGTCTGTCTTTTGCTTTTTCTGTGCTTCTTCGTGGCAGCAGAAGACACATGGCAGTAATCAGAGAACAAAGCAGAGATCAGAAGTGCCTGTGTGAACTGATCTCGTCTGAAAGTAGGTTTTGAAGCTTTGGCTGGAACTGGGAGCATGACCTAGTGACAAGCAAACCTCCATGGCAAAATGTGTAGGTGTCATGAAGACTTTAAATGTAATTTGAAGTGTAGCAGTTTAAATTTGGTTCAATACAGACCACTGGTATGATAAAAACCAAACAAACTATTGCATGTGTTGCCAATGAACATCCTGGACCCTGTATCATACATTAGCTATATATAATTTTAAAATTTAAAATGATAGTGATTTTGCAGGTGGTTTGTAGTTCTGAAGTGAAAGAACATTTAAAACATCAAGAACAAAGCCCTGCACAGCATTTTTGTAGGCTGAAGTTTAATGAAGCTGGCCTGTTTTAGGTATTTGGGAAGTATTTCACTCTGGTGTAACATGGTGATTTTGAAGAAATGTGGAAAAGTTTACTCTATGTAAACAAAATCTCCTGTGTGAAACAACTTCAGCTGTTTGAGGGAAGGTGATAGAAGTCCACACTAACTGAAGTTGAGTTCTAATGCCTTTGTATAACTTGAAGGTGATGAAAACACCAACAGAGAAAAGCTGCACTTGTCCAGAACTGGGCACTAAGTACAGGAAATTTGTCTCCGAGATCACACTGATAAGAAAACTTCGAAGGCTGAAGAAGAGGAAAAATTAGACAAGGCACCTAAATAACTCAGGCAAAAGATAGGACAAAACCAGGGATAAACGTGGCATTGGTGCTTGAAAGTTAGAGTTGGGAACTGAACAGAAGTTAGGCAAGTTCAGTGATTTGATATTATTGCACTTTAATTACATTCACTTAGTGAATCATAGAACCATAGAATTGTCAGGACTGGAAGGGACCCCCTGCCATAGGCAGGGACACCTCACACCGGATCAGGTTGCTTAGAGCTACATCTGTCATGGCCTTAAAAGCTTCCAGGGATGAGGCTTCCACCACTTCCCTGGGCAGCCTGTTCCAGGGCCTCACCTCCCTCATGGTGAAGAACTTCTTCCTAACATCCAATCTGAATCTACCCACTTCTAGGTTTGCTCTGTTCCCCCCAGTCCTGTCACTGCCTGACATCCTAAAAAGTCCCTCCCCAGCTTTCCTGTAGGCCCCCATCAGATAGTGGAAGGCCACAATAAGGTCTCCTTGGAGCGTCCTCTTCGCCAGACTGCACAGCCCCAGCTCTCTCAGTCTGTCTCCATAGCAGAGCAGCTCCAGCCCTCTGAGCATCCTCCTGGCTCTTCTCTGGACACCTTCCAGCACTTTGTCCTTCGGAGGGCAGATCAGCAATTGAAATCTGTTCACATTCTGAATTTACTGCAACACCTACCTGATTTAACTGCAGTTGTGTTACTTGGGCACTGTTCTAAGTTGCTTATTACTGCATTAAGGTCATAGTGTGTATTATGTGATATTTTTGGTTCTGGTTCCAAACAATTAGAGATTCTTCTGTCTAGTTTGTGTTAATTTATCGATTTTGAAAAATCCGAGGGTGAGCAGTTAGGTCATGTTAGCAGTCATGGGGAAAAAAGCTTGTTTTCATCATGCAATGTAATTCTGTATGGAGTCTATGTTCAATGTAGTTTGCTAGGCTGTTCTAAGATCTAATACTTCACCAGCTCACAGTTGGATTGAAAGGCACCTCTGGTGCTCAGCTAGTGAAACCTCACTTTCAAAGTGGAGGAAGTTGCTTGGTGCTTTGTTTTTTTGGAGTTTTGAGCATTGCCAAAGATAGACCAGATTTCAATGGGCAACCCATTCCAGTGCCTCACCACTCTCCCAATCAAAAGGTTCTTTTTTAGATTTAAACAGAATTTCATCTACTTGTGCCCATTGCCTCCTCTCCTATTACTGGGTGCCACTGGGAAGAGTCCAGTTCAATCATCTTAATTCTCCCAACCAACTGGACATTTTCTGGTGTGTGTGTATGTACATACATATGAAATATATACCTATACGAGAATTTCCAGTGCCATGAAACCTGTTCTCAAAGATTAAAACATTAACTATGTTACTTTTCTTTGTACACAGTATTGTCGGTAAGTTATTGGTCAAGAACATAATTCCCGTGATTTTTGCCTCACTCTGCAGTTCCAGAGCACCCTTTGTTTGGGAGGGGAAGGAGTTTCATTTTGTTAGATCACTGCAGAATTTGTTCAAACACCATAGGTTCCTCCACCAGTCTCACCACAATTAACCTTGTGTGAGTTAAAGACTGCTTTTGTCTAAAAGGCAGAGAAGGTTGAACTGTTCCAGTTTCTGCGTGCGAAGCGCAGTGAAGAGTTACCGGTGGTGTGTGACTCCACTTCGCCTCTGATCACTCTCACAGCAGGAAGGTACTGAGTTGTTCTGGTGTTCTGCCTGAGCTGCATGTCTGACTTACTCCTTGTTCTTCAGTAGAGATTGCCTGGGCATTTAACTGGAGCTGGGTGTCTGCTTTTACAGCTGATAAATGTTTTGGGTCTATTTTGTAGAGAACTTTCTACATTCTCTGCTTCACAAAGCTCTATGCAAGAAGGCTTTCCAGTTCACAAGCAATAGGAAGCTTTTAAAACAGGGATCTCTTTGATCTACTTGCTTTTTCATACAAAAAGTAAATTCTTGACTTTGGAGAAATTCTCCTCATGACAGCTTTCTTTATGACTGCTGGAAAAAATGCAATAAACCTAACTGCAAATGTTCTATAGTTATTAGAAATCGACTATAAACATCTGCTGAAGAGCTGTTAGTTGTTCTTTGAAAACACAGTAATGAAAATTGAGGTTTCAAAAGTCATCCAAGCTCGTGTCCACGCAGACAGGGCTAATGTGGAAAGACTTGTCCTGCTGAGGGCCTGCTGATTTTCTCAAGAGGCCTCAAAAAACAAAGCAGATCTAGAAAACCAAAGGCCCCAAATCTCCAGCTGCCTCAGTATTAAAGTCATGGTTGAGCAGCTTGAAGCTGAACTACATCAGGAAGTGGGAAATGAGCTGAAAATGCAGCAGTGTCACCTTTAATTCATTTCTCGTGGTGTGTAAGCTCCAGATGGCAAAAATCTTCTCTTTGGCAACTTGTCACTGAAGCCATTTGTTTTTCCATTGTTGGTCAGAATCTAAGTGTAACCTTCCAGCATTGAAAAGGGCAAAGACACTGAGTGTGATCTTCCTAATGTACAGCACCGAGTCTCTGGCTTTATGCTTTCTTGGTGGAAAAAAACACACTGGTACATGAAAAATATGGGGGAAAAGCTGTTAAAGATACATCTAAGGGTTACTCTCAGGATATAATAGGATGCTCACACCCTTGATTTTCATGCAATGTCTTGGTGGTCACGGGAATTGTGCTCATTAAATTCAGTTAATTTGGGGACATTTAGTTTTGATTCTACTATTGAGCGATAATTACTTTGAAATGAGCTGTATGAGCTGTCTTCAAGGAAGCTTCCTGTCCTTCAATTCTGCTTATCCCATTAAAATCCTAGGCTACAGAAGTGATACTTCCTCTGTCTATACTGAACAGTTCAGTTCATAGTGTTGGATAACTATGATTATCCAATGTGGATACGTGGAGGGGGGAAGAAAAATCCTTAGTTTAAATGCATGCTGGAATACAGAAAAAAAAAAAATTGATTTTTAAAAAGAATTTTTGTTGTGATTCATTCTAAGTATTTTATTTCAGGAAAGTAGTTTCTCACTTGAGTGGTTTGACTTTCCTGAACTTTTCTTCCTCTTGCAATTATTACTAAGCCAGATCAGTACTTTTTTTTTGTTGTTTTTTGTTTTTTAATTCAAGAAAGAGCGATCCTCCCAAATAATTTGATGTCGCTGTGGCCCTAAGGTATTGTACTTAATTTCTGTGTCTATATATTTTAGTGTGTGTTGATTTTCCCTAGTTAGGCACTATTTAAAGCGAGAAGGCGGCTGCGTGGCGCCTAACAGTGATATTTTACAGCTGATAATTGAGAGTTTATGCTTTATAGGCTGGAATACAACTTAGAGACCTGGGAGTACTGGAAGGTACAGAACAGGACTGGAGGTGTGTTCTCATTGCTTCATGCCAGAAGTGCCTGCAAGTTGTGTGTCAGCAGGTTGATCAGTTTTAGCAACAAGCCTGGACCAGCTCTCCCAATGCGCTGCGCTGTGCAATAGCTGCTCTTGGCACCTTTAGGAAGGCAAATGGGAAGGTACTGCTGTTTGACACTTACTTATACTTCAGTCTCTCAAGCTCTGTAAATCTTTGGGAGCGGTGAGCTCTGCTCAGTAGCTTTAAGAAAGGCTGTTTGGTTGCTTCCTGTCTCCACTATGGCATTTTATAGATTATTCTTTTTTGCTGTGGTTAAGCTAATACAAGAAAGGGAAGAGACTGGAGAAGTGTTTTTTTAGAAAACAAATTAAAGGTGCTGAACTATTTGTGCCTATATGGAATTTGCAAGCTGGAAAATCAAGGGTTTAGTTTTCTCCTTTATTCTTTTCCTGCTCTTCTGAGACTGGCAGGTGCTCTCTGTCTTGGCTCCATTACCTTCCACATTTGTCAACTGTTATCATTTAATAGTGATCATACAACAGTGATTTAACACGAATCTACCTAATCTCTTGTTTAATGACACATGCTGGTGTTTCTCTTGATCTTATCTAGCTAGGGACTGCTGGAGGCTTGCTGGCAGGAAAAAAGTCAGAAGCCTTTTAACAGCTTAAGTGGTGTAGGTGTAGCTGAATTGGCCAGGTGCCCAATAATGAACTGACAGAGCCTTTTCAGCATTTTCATAAAGCCTGTCCATTTTGAAGCATCAGCAGCAATGTTGCATTGCTTGAGATATTACCTAATTTCAACTAGAAAAATAATCATGATGCAGATGACCAAGATTCTGCTGAGCCAGTCTGTCTGGTATCTCAGGAACCTCTCCCCAGATACAGTGAATTTCGAGCAGGACACTGTGTGTTCTAAAGACTTTGATTTAGCAGGAACTTGAAACGTCCAGAGAGAGATGGTTGCATTTCATCACTTTCAATTGGCATAGGTCTTTTGGGATCAGTACAGATTCAAGCTTGCTGAAGGACAACCACCACTTTTTGTCAGTTGTTAGGCTCTTGTACAAACCTAAGGTACCTGCTTTCAGCATAAAGCACCTTTATGTCTTTCCTTTAAGAGCTTTAACAATGACATTTCTGTGCAGAATAAGTGTAACTTCTTTAATAAGCATTGGCAACCCTTAAAACTGAATAGCTCATTTTTGCTACTTACTACAGGTCTTAGGAACTGAAGGCTGCTGCTAATAGAGAAATAAAGGATATTAGAAAGATTGAAAAGGCAATTAAAAAAAAAAAAGGGCCAATAAGTAGATGACAGTAACAGAATCACAAAATTAACTAGGTTGGAAAAGACCGTTGAGATCATCAAATCCAACCTGTTTTTCAGTTAATTGAAAGAGAGGTAGTATATGGCTTCAGAGTAACCAGAGAGTTCCAAACCTTGCACCTAGCTGTACCTAGCAGGTACTGAGGGTAATCCCCAGTGTGGTATCTATGTTCCGTTAGGTCTGCATCAGATCTTGGGCTCCGAGTATTGGTCAGTCCAGAGCTGCACGTACTTGGGAAGGCTCAGACTGCTTTGCATGTCCTCCTGGCTCCTCCTGTCTCACAGGCATCTGAAATCTAAGAGCTCTGTGGTAAAGTACACAGGAAGTCTTTCACAGAATCACAGAACTTTAGAGATTGGAAGGGACTTCCAGAGATCATCCAGTCCAAGCCCCCTGCCAAGGCAGGACCACTCAGGGTAGTTCACTCAGGAACACATCCAGGCAGGTTTTGAAAGTCTCCAGAGAAGGAGACTCCACAACCTCTCTGGGCAGCCTGTTCCAGTGCTCCATCACCCTCACTGTAAAGAAGCTTCTCCTCATGTTGAGTTGAAACCTTCTGTGTTCCAGTTTGTAGCCTTTGCTCCTTGGCTTATTGCTGCTGACCACCGAGAAGAGCTTGGCCCCATCCACTTGACACCCACCCCTCAGATATTTGTGCACATTGATGAGCTCTCCTCTCCTTTACAGACTAAACACCCCAGGACTCTCAGTCTCTCTCCATAGGGGAGATGCTCAAGTCCCCCACTCATCTTTCAGAATACCCTGGCCCTGTCTAAGGGATTTATTTGGTCCTCTGAAGTGTTGCTGTGAGACAGATCTGGGATTGGAGAGAGGAACAAGAAGGGATGCTGAGAAAGCTGGAAGGTTGCAATAGTGATGGACCTGCTGCAGTATAGGTATGGGAATATATTTTCCCTTCAGCCATTCTTACAGTCTTTATGAGTCAATTGACAGATGTGTAATGTGTATTTTATTCAATACTGAAATATAATCAAAAGCAGTGGATTTAGAAGTGTCCTGGTAGGCATAAATCCTGCCAGGCTGGTTTAAACTCTTGCTCAATCCTCCTTCTGTTCAGGGTCCGGAAGTCGAAATAGATTGAGCTAAGCTAAGCAAAGCGAAGCCCTGGGGCTGGGAGCTTAGCACTAGGTGNGGATATTAATATCTCATATCAATAAGCTTTTGTTAAAGTGTGTTACAGATGCGTGTTTTAGTATAGGCAGATCCATCAGTAGTACTGCTTTCATGGGTGGTGATGCTGCAGGAGACCACAGAATTATCCACCTGGATACTGGTGAACACTGCCCAGTGTGTCTCATCGCATTGTTTATCTGGTGTATAAAAATAGTTCTGATCATATTTCATTAATACATCTTGCTAACCGGAGGAGAAAACTGCCATGTTACTAGTCTGAACTTGAGAGACTTCAGTTTCTAGCCATTGTATGTTGATTTTTTTCTACCAAATTAAAGAATGGTCTTTATGAATGCAGGCTCTAGTAGTGGTACTCCAGCCACTTCTTCATCTTCTCTTGGATAAGCCAAAAGCATTAAGATGCTGATATCTTTAGTTTTGTTTTAAGTCATGTATTCTGGGCATTGAATTGCTTTGTTATTGCTTTTTTGGTTTGTTTTTGTTTGCTGTTTTTTTAGCTCTCTGACTGCTCTCAGGAGAATCCATTGTTCTAACCCCAAAAACCAACAGTCTAGAAGTTGGGGGAAAAGTGCTGAGGGAAGCAGTAATAAAACCATCCCCAAGCAAGGGCCCAGGCCCTCTCCCCAAATTCTCACTTTGGACAGTAAATAGAGAACTGAGGTGGAGAGTGGAAGAACAGATAGAGACTAATTCTGTGCTCAGGAGAACCACTTGCCAAAGCCATTGCTGATATTAATCTGGCAGTAAGTGGCTGTTGGAGCTTCCTCCACAGCAGGTCAGGGTGTAAGTGCCGTTTATAGTAGTGCACTCTGGCAGGACAGCTGATACCATTAGCAGCTCATGAGCTGGGGGCTGAAGCCCTGCCCCTTAGCCACATGAAGCTGAAGATGTGGCTGTTGTTTGTAAGAACTTCTGTGTCAGATAAGGGTGACTAACTCCATCAGATATTTATTTACATTGCTAATTGCTTGCCTGGGGCATCCAATAATTAGAGAAAGTAACTGCTGACATTGGTGAGAGCGATCATCAGATCAGATTGTAAGGGACTGAACACAGTGAAACGTGGCACCTGTTTGCATGTAGCTTCTGTTTGTACCATATCTGGTGTGCTAATTATTCAGCAAGAGTTGGTGGTTTCCATACTGTTTAACAGCTACAAAACCACAGAAACTGCTGCACTTCTTCACTAGGTCTTTGTCCTTAGCAGAGAACAGCCTGTCCGTTTTATACAGGTCATCATTAGGAGGCTGCAGTTTGCATTAATGTAAAATGCAGGCGTGAAAGAGCTGCACCATAAATACGTATTTCCTTGATCACAGAGTATGAGGTCATTGCATTAATCTACACTTCTAATTCCATTATTTTAAGAATTGTTTTTAAAACACAATATGTAAGAGGGAATCATAGTGGTTAAGACCTGTAGAAAGCATTTATACTGGAGTGATTACATTCCTCAAAGTAAAATTTAGGAACTACAAGTAAGAGTTGATGAAATTCTGTGATTTGCACCAACATAGAGTTACAGTGCTGTTTGTGAAGCTGTAGATTTACAGTTAAAGTTAGTTTGTTTTTTTTAATTAGGGCAGTTAATATGTATGGGAAAATGGAAAGGCTTTGGGGCACAAAAAATTCCTCCTTGTGTCTGAAGTAGGGGTAAATCCAAAGAATGGGTTGTATACTTGAGAGTCCAGTGGAGAATATTCCTTCATACCATGTAATGTTAGCTGATACAGTGAAAGCTACAACTGTTATGCACCTAGGTGTATGAAGGTGAAAGGATGCTTGTAGCCTCTCTTGGCAGAGACAGCAGCAAGTGCTTCTGTTGGTAAATGGCTTGTTGCTAGATGGATTTTAAAAAATAAATGGTTATTTTTTCCCTTGACCATGTGTTTCAGGAGTGAATATTTGTTACCTCGGTATCATACATGTAAGAATTTCCTCAGATGTTAGCTGGCAGTTCTTTCTCCTGCAGCACACAGCCTTCAGGAGCTAGGAGTGGTGACTTCTATCTACAGTGGGTGATACAACACCCTCCTGGGTGTTGTGACTTGGCTGCTCAAGGTGGTGGTTTTCAGGCTTTGTGGGTATGCTTGAAGTCAAGTGCTGATGTGCCAGGGGTTAAAGCAACCAGAGGTTTGCTGTGAGCTGTGCTGAACACTATTCAGTGTGGAACTGTGGCTCTGACACTCTGAATGCTTCCACCAGCTGATATCAATGATCTGTCCTTTTCCGTCCTCCTGTCTTCATTTACACAGATTATGTGTGTCTTCAGTGCTTTTTTTTTCATTGCAGTCTATGTTACTTTTATGCCAGACTTCAGTCCTCCTCTTTATTCTGACTGTATGGCAGAGCTAGCAGCTGATGAGCAGAGCCTTTTCTAAAGCCAGGGAGCCCTGACTACAATGATAATGTTTGACGAAAAGAGATGTAACCTTAGGGTTAGGTATTAGGCACAGCAGGTCGGAATACAGAAAGCTTCAAGAGTGACTTCAAATAGTTCTGTCTGTTATTTGATCTTTCTCTGGTTCCAGATTTCTGTCTGGCTGCAAGGGCAAGTCATTTGTCAGCTGGTGGTGCCAGGGCCTGCTGGTAAATGATTTCAGCCCTAGCTTTTAGTGTTCAGAACTGGGAACCGCTGAGTGGGGAACCGCTGAGTGTTACTTCATGAAACCATTTATAGAAGGGCTAAGCTCGCCTAGAAAAAAATTAATTGCTTTGTCAGCCAACAGAGATTTAGAAAAATGTACTTCGTAAGTTTTGGCAGCAGCTTTCCTCTTTATTAAGGTCTAGTAGAGTGCAGTAAAGTGCAAATAATAAATCGCAATGCTCACCTTACACACCAAATATTCTAACCCCATCCTGGGCGTGGGGATTGCTCCTGGTAACATGTGTGCACCTTTTTAAAAACAATAAGATGCTTAGGGCATGTTGCTCTCATTGGAAACAAGAAGGTTGTCATCTTTGATCTGTTTCTGCAACTGGAAAGTTCCCAGGTCCGTGTGTTGCCAAGTGCCATTTGTTGGCTATGGATCCTAAATCAAAAAGTAAGTCTGAAAAAATAAATCCCAAATGGGACTTCCTGCTTACTAGGTCACGAGGCTCAAATTCACTCAGTATTTAGAATTAGTATTTCTGTAGGCCTTGCTATATTTTTCTCTTTTTTTAGTTTAATTGTTTTAAAATCTAAAACAGGTACTGCATATTGTACTGAAAATTCTACCAAAAAAAAAAAAAAAAATCTACGGAGTGAAGAAAATGTGAAAAAAAGCTCATTTTGAAAGCAGCTTAATTTTGGAGCATGGGATAGCAATTTGCCTTCTGTTTCTTGGTGCCATTGTAAGACAATCAGCAGTATTCCCAGAGTGGCTTAAGCATGTTGTGTGAGTCAGTCTGCTTTAGCTACACCTCTTGCTGTCGTTCACCTTGAATGTTGGAAGAGACAGTGTCAGACACGGCCAGAGCTTTACAAGGGGGTGTTAAACACCTCTGATAAGGGAAATTCCATCTCACAGGCAACTTGTTCTGGTGCATGCCTGCTCTCCAGAGAGAGCTCTTCCTAGTGGGGGAATTATGCTGCTGTCCAGAGAGACCTTAGGAGACTGGAGAAGTGGGTCAACAGGAGCCTCATGGGGTTCAGAAACAGCAAGTGCCAAGGCATGTGTCTGGGGAGGAATAATCCCAGGCACCAGTGCATGCTGGTGACACTTGGAAGGCAGCTTTGCAAACAAGAATCCAAGGGGCCTGGTAAGTACCAAAGGTGATCATGAGTCAGCAAGGGGCATTTCCAGCAAAGGAGGCCTCGTGAGCTGCCTTAGAAGCATCTTTGCCAGCAGACTGAGGACAGTGATCCTTCCCCTCTACTCAGTGCTAATAGGACACATCTGTAGTGTCCCATCCAGTGCTGGGTTTCCTACTGTGAGACAGGCATGGACATATTGATGGACATGCTGGAGTGGATGGCCACGAAGAGGATTAAGAGCTTGGAACATATGCCACACAAAGAGAGTCTGAGGGAGCTGAGGTGTTATATCCTGGAGGAGAGAGAGCTCACATGGAAACTTCGTGTCTACAAATGCTTACTACGTTATTATCAAGTGGGTTTGGGCTTTGTTTGTTTGTTTTAAAGAATAATAATTTGTTTAAAAGGGCAAGAAAAGGAGACTTTTCAGTGAAGTGATTTCAGCAGTGAGGGGTGCCCTGCTGGAAAGCAGCTCCATGGAGAAAGACCTTGGGGTCCTGGTGGACAGCAATTTCTCCATAGGACAGCAGTCAGTGCTGTGTCCAGTTCTGGGCCCCTCAATTCAGGAGAGATGTTGAGGTACTGGTTACAACCTGGCTCATCTGGTCCAGCCCCCTGCCAGAGCAGCATCACCCAGAGCAGATCACACAGGAACGTGTCCAGGTGAATTTTGAGTATCTCCCAAGAGGGAGATTCCACAACCCCTCTGGTCAGCCTGTTCCAGGGTTCTGTCACCCTAACAGGGAAAAAATTCCTCCTCATGTCTAGATGAAACTTCCTATGCCTCAGCTTCCACCCATTGCCTCTTGGCCTCTCACTGGGCATTACCCAGCAAGAGCCTGGCTCCAGCCTCCTGGCACTCACCTTTACATATTGATAACCATTGCTGAGGTCACCTTTCAGGCTCCTTCTTCACCAAGCAGCACAGCCCCAGCTCCCTCAGGCTCTCCTTGTAAGAGCATGCTGGTATTTTTTGTCCTTGTGTGTGTTTGTTTGTTTGTTTTCCCTTCTTGGGTTAGGTTTCTTCAGTCTTTGTGAGTCACTGTGTGGGTGGTAAGGGTACAGAAGGTAGGAGCACTGGTCCCTGGGAGGGAGAAGTAAGATGTTCCACTCACTGCTGGGAGGCTGCTCTTAGGTAACCTCAAGCAAGATGGGATTATTCCAAGTAAATGAAACACTAAGGTAAACTGCTAGAAAGAATGAAAGGATACTCTAACCTGGGAATAGATTTATCTGCTCTCGCCCTTGCTGGAAAGCAATTGAACAGAAGCAGTTGTCTGTACTGACACCTTAAATACCCTGCTTTTACATCAAAACTAGGAATACACTATTGTAATAAAGCACAAAAGCAAAGACAGGCAAAATACAATGTTTACATTTCCACTCTATTGCTGTGTTGTTTTAATGCTGCTGTTTTAGTGCTATTCTGTATTATTTTATCCTAGACTGTTTGAACTGTATCTGGTGTCCCACTTACCCTCTCTTGGATTTCATGGTTTTAACTTCTACAGGAATGGTTCGAAGTCAGCTAGAAACAAGAGAATTCTTTTTGGTGGATTCAGAGGGGGTTTCTACTAACTATGTAAATGAAGTGCAGCAGTTGTGAAACCCTCGTGGTCCAGAAGGCGCAGTAGTAGTGCCATGCTTTATCTAACGACACTCTCTCCCCTTCTTGTAGGTCCTTTTGTTCTGCATCACAGCTGCGCTGTTCATGTTCTTTTTCAGGTATGTTAATAGTGTATCTAATTGTGTTCGTAACACTGACTTTAAATGACATTTCTGACAGCTCACTTGATTTATATTTTATTTTTTTTAATTCATCTGAAAATGTGTATATTCTTGATTGAAGCTTTCTGAATTGAGTACAGTGCTTCCATGGCATTAAAACCGCAGTGCTGTGAACATAATTTGGCTAAAAAGGGAAATGCTGAGTTAAATACTTTAAATCTTCTGGGGATTATGCTGATTACTTAAGGAACTTCCTCTCATTTCATAATTAAGACCCTAGACATCTAACGTTACATAGGATGAAAACAGCTGAAATACTGGAGGGTTTTATGTATGCTTTTAATAGCTTAGGGCAGAGAAGATAACCCAAAAAAAGAGATTTTACAGTCTTAAAAGCTGTAAAATCCTTGACTTAACTACAGGTGCATCTACCTTCTTTTAATTGTATTGTGAACTGCTTTGACATGTTTTCATGTTATTGGTTGCATTCCTTTTTTGTGAAACACACAATAGTGATGTCAGGTGAGACGCTCATAGTAACTTATTTTCTGTCATGATTTGCAAGATATATGTAACAATTGATTTACTTTGTCATTGTTTCCTTTTTAAATCCCAGACCTCTCAGTTTTTCTGTATTCTATCTCAAGCTAGAAAGTCGCTTGGTGAAGTAAGCTCTGACTGGAGCCCTTTGACTGGGACTGTTCTGTGCAGGTAGCCATCTCTGCTGCTTCAAGCTTGCTAAAGTAAGCTCTGACTGGAGCCCTTTGACTGAGACTGTTCTGTGCAGGCAACCATCTCTTCTGCTTCAAGCCATATGCTCCCCTGGCCATTGCAGAACTCTGGAAGCTGCAGCTTATCTTTTTTGTAATTCCATTACTAACAAATAGCTTTGAATATTGGCCAAGAGCAGTCTGTGGATAGAAGAGAACTGTTAATTTAAAGGATTCAAAGAAGCATTCCTCCTTTCATCTACCACTCATTAAGACTTTGTCATGGACAGCTGATACAGCTGTAGGCTGTGAGACCATGCAGTGAGACTTGGACAAACGAAGAGCTGGGCACAGAGGAACCAAATGAGGACAAGTGCAGAGTCCTGCATCTGGGGAGGAATAATAAACTGCACCAATACAGGCTGGGAGGTGATTTGCTGGAGAGCCCTCAGATATTTAGAAACATTTATTAAATCCCCTCTCAGTCTTCTCTTCTCCAGACTAAGCAACCCCAACAGATCCCCTCCCAGCCTGCACTGCTGCAGTTTATTATTCCTCCCCAGANTGCATCACAGCTGCGCTGTTCATGTTCTTTTTCAGGTATGTTAATAGTGTATCTAATTGTGTTCGTAACACTGACTTTAAATGACATTTCTGACAGCTCACTTGATTTATATTTTATTTTTTTTAATTCATCTGAAAATGTGTATATTCTTGATTGAAGCTTTCTGAATTGAGTACAGTGCTTCCATGGCATTAAAACCGCAGTGCTGTGAACATAATTTGGCTAAAAAGGGAAATGCTGAGTTAAATACTTTAAATCTTCTGGGGATTATGCTGATTACTTAAGGAACTTCCTCTCATTTCATAATTAAGACCCTAGACATCTAACGTTACATAGGATGAAAACAGCTGAAATACTGGAGGGTTTTATGTATGCTTTTAATAGCTTAGGGCAGAGAAGATAACCCAAAAAAAGAGATTTTACAGTCTTAAAAGCTGTAAAATCCTTGACTTAACTACAGGTGCATCTACCTTCTTTTAATTGTATTGTGAACTGCTTTGACATGTTTTCATGTTATTGGTTGCATTCCTTTTTTGTGAAACACACAATAGTGATGTCAGGTGAGACGCTCATAGTAACTTATTTTCTGTCATGATTTGCAAGCTATATGTAACAATTGATTTACTTTGTCATTGTTTCCTTTTTAAATCCCAGACCTCTCAGTTTTTCTGTATTCTATCTCAAGCTAGAAAGTCGCTTGGTGAAGTAAGCTCTGACTGGAGCCCTTTGACTGGGACTGTTCTGTGCAGGTAGCCATCTCTGCTGCTTCAAGCTTGCTAAAGTAAGCTCTGACTGGAGCCCTTTGACTGAGACTGTTCTGTGCAGGCAACCATCTCTTCTGCTTCAAGCCATATGCTCCCCTGGCCATTGCAGAACTCTGGAAGCTGCAGCTTATCTTTTTTGTAATTCCATTACTAACAAATAGCTTTGAATATTGGCCAAGAGCAGTCTGTGGATAGAAGAGAACTGTTAATTTAAAGGATTCAAAGAAGCATTCCTCCTTTCATCTACCACTCATTAAGACTTTGTCATGGACAGCTGATACAGCTGTAGGCTGTGAGACCATGCAGTGAGACTTGGACAAACGAAGAGCTGGGCACAGAGGAACCAAATGAGGACAAGTGCAGAGTCCTGCATCTGGGGAGGAATAATAAACTGCACCAATACAGGCTGGGAGGTGATTTGCTGGAGAGCCCTCAGATATTTAGAAACATTTATTAAATCCCCTCTCAGTCTTCTCTTCTCCAGACTAAGCAACCCCAACAGATCCCCTCCCAGCCTGCACTGCTGCAGTTTATTATTCCTCCCCAGATGCAGGTCTCTGCACTTGTCCTTGTTGAACCTCATTAGGTTCCTCTGTGCCCAGCTCTGTCTGTCCAGGTCTCGCTGAATGGCCTCACAGCTTGCAGCTGTATCAGCCAAGCCTCCCAGTTTGCTGTCAGCAGCAAACTTGCTGAGCAGACTACCTCTCATCAATGTCATTAATGAAGATGTTGAACAGCACTGGACCCAGCATTGATCCCTGGGAGACTCCATGAGATAGTTTCCTAAAGTGACAAGATATGGATGGACTGTATGGAAATACCTTTGGGTAAGCACAGAACTGCCAGGATAATATATGGGCAGAGCTGGTGTCAGGCTGGCTGTCAAAGAGAGGTTGTATGGACAAACACCTACTGAAGCCTCCCATTGTTCAGTAGTTTTATACCTAATTAATGCCAAAAGTAACAGTGGGCATGGCTGTTGCATGTGTAGGTAAAACTACTGTCTGAGATCTTCAGTTGCTTTGCAGAGCAGACTTGGAATTCAGGTAGATGCAGCCTGGAGATGTGCTCTGGAAAAGTATAAAGCTGCTTAGTAGGGGCAAGGTGAAAATGATACAAGTGAAAGGAGCTGTGGAGAATCAAATGGTTTGGGAGCAGTTCACTGAAAGAAGACCTAGCAGTAGGTGTCACATTCTCCAGCTGTATGTAAGCCATCAGTGTCACAGCCCTGTATGGGGGCAGATGCTGTGCCAGAATGTGCAGAGCTTGTGAGGTACCTGACATTGTACTTCACAAGTTTTTGTTCTGCCTACAGTGTAAGATGTTCTCCTTGCATTTTTGTGTCCTATTTGATTATCACATGCTGTGCTGGTTTAAGGCTAATTGGAATATTTTAATGAAGAAAACTATACTGTAGGCTGTGAAAGGAAAAAAAAAAAACCAACGGTGATATCTACTTCACTCATAGGCTTGCTGAGATGTTTAGGAATAAGTACTCAAAACAAAAGATAAGCCACTTGGGCTTGTCGCAGTCTCAGTCGGGCTTCTGGCACTCTCTGGGGTACAGCGTCTGGGGCTGTTAGCAACTTCTGGCTTCTCCTCTCCGACAAATTAATTTCACTAATCACTTTTCTTCTAACTCTTCCTCTGGCCGATCTTCAAAACCTTGGGGTAAGGTATAGGGGTGGGGAGAAGGTGAAAGGGTGGTTGGGAGCCCCTCCTGGGGTCTCTGATTTCTGGGAGGGGTGTTGTGTTTCTGTATTACCTTTACCTTGTATATTTCTGTAAATATTGCTGTATATAGTGTATATCATTACTTGTATATTTTGCTGAGCTGTAAATAGAGCTTCATCTAAACTTCCAGCTGACTGAGTTTTAGCCTGGGTCATTTTACAAAGTGTGGGGGGGCGGGTAACTCCCAAACCCACATCACATGCCAAGAAGAGGCAGAGAATCCTCAGAAGTTTTCCTCCAGTAGTCTGGAGTTCAGAAATGTTTTACTTAAAAGGATGGATTGTGGTTTTTTACTTAAAAAGGAAAAAAAAAAAAAGGACAGAATATCTGTCTTCATGTGTGTACAAGCCTGCTGAAAAGAGAAAGAGAATTATCAGTCTGCTCTTGCTGCTGGAACAGAAAGGGTCAGAGATAACTGAGCAAGACATTGCTTCTTGCTACAGTAAATTGCAGCTTTGAAGAATTCACTTGATAGCGAGGAAAGAAATCTTAAGAAAGAAGTGGTGAAATAATTCCCATGCGAGGCTATAAATTGTCCTTTCAGCTCTGCAGGAACAGATTTTGCAAAGTATCAATATTGTGACTGAAAGGAGTCTTTGACTTCCTTGGTCTCTTCTGCTTTTTGTTGCACATCAGTGACTGCCTTACTGCGAGTCATTTGATGCAATAAACCATCAAAGACAGGGGCCAGTGAAGTCTTTAGAGGAGGATAACCTTGCTGTGCTGCATTGTAACTTCAAAGGTGTACCTGGGAAAAAAAGTCCAAATTACAGCTCTGTGCTGTAGAAATTGCCAAGTCTTGTAGAATGTGTAGAGCGGAGACAGGAGGACAGGCAGAGGCGAGGAAACATTGCTCCGAGTGGTCAGAGGGGAGAAATGAGACTTTCCTGCGCAAGGAATGGAAGTGTCCTTCCACAGTTTCTAGTCGCAGACGTATGTTAGGAGAAGGCCAACTGTCCGAGGAGAAGAGAGACAACAGAGAGGACACTTTATTGGCCCTCAGTTTGGTTGTCTGGGTTGCTGGTGGGCAGGGATTGTGAGTGGGCTCTGGTTTATCCCATATTTGAGTTGATCCCCTTTGGACAGCCCTTCAGAGAATCCTCTGTGGATATCTCCAGAGTCCCAGGAGAGGCAAAGCTCCTGTCTCTGTTGTTATCTAAAGCAGAGATGAAGCAGGAGAGCCATTAACCTGCATTTCCTCTCACAATCCTTCAGTCTTTTTCTAACCGTAAGAGAATCAAACTGACAAAATCGTGTTAGTATTTTCAGAAAAAAATACCTTATTTGAAGTCAGATCTGCTGGGCTTGTAGAATGTCTTCCCTCTGACTTTCAACAGGGTTTACTGCTACCAAGCATTTATCACAGTATCACCAAGGTTGGAAGTGATTTCGACCTTAAGTTTACTTTATTGCAAACCAAGTCTGTTCTCAGGGTGACTTTGTTCTGCCCCACTGAAAATTAAAAAAAAAAACGTGCTGAGAGCATTTGCAGCCTTGGTCACCAGTACCATATATAACTCCTTTCATGGTTAAAGAGAAAGTCTGAGCATCTAAATGCTGTCATTTGAAGAGCAGAACACTTCTAAAAAGCACATACCTGTATGCTAACAGCGTGACTGGTTCCTAGGAGCCAAGTGTTGCAGCAAACCAGTCTCTTCTGGGCTGATAGAAATTGTCTTTTCTGAGGTTATTGGGTGCTCTGAGTTTAAAAGTAATGATTGAGAGACTGGGAACCCTGGGGCTGTTTAGTCCGCAGAAGACTGAGAGGTCTGATCAATGTTTGTAAATATCTGACGGGTGGGTGTCAAGTGGATGAGGCCAGCAGCAATAAGAGAAGGAGCAATAAGAGAAGGCGGCTACAAACTGGAACAGAGAAGGTTTCCGCTCAACATGAGGAGAAACTTCTTTGCAATGAATGTGAAGGAGCACTGGAGCAGGCTGCCCAGAGAGGTTGTGGAGAATTCAACAACAGAAAATTCTTCTCTGGAGACTTTCAAAACCTGCCTGGATGCATTTCCTGTGCAGACTACCCAAGGGGATCCTGCCTTGGCAGGGGGGTTGGACTTCCAGCCTCCAAGGTTCTGTGATTCTATATGATTCCCAGCTGGTAGCTCTGGTTGGCACTATCATTACTGACAGTTTAGGGTCACTCAATGTAGCTCCTGTTCTTGCGCAGTGCAGTTTTGAGCTGGATCAGTTTCCTTGCACAACTCATGCTGTGATACACCACAGCTGGCATCAGCCCTGTGAGCTGGCAGTAGTAAGTGACTGGGAGAAACATGGAAGGGAGGGATGCTCTTCGTCACTCACATGGACTCTTGTCATTTTAAAGTGTTTGAATATCAGCACAGCTTAAGATGATCTTTACTAAGCCTAGGAGATGAAAAGTTATTTGAGTTGGAGAGTTCAGAAGTGTTTTTTTGTAAAGGAATTAAGATGTATTCTGTACATCATGCAGCTCTTGGGTATCTTTCGGCTTGCCATGGTAACAAGCAGCCTATTAAGTTGGGCTTGCTTAGTGGTGCTTCTGGAAGGTAAGCCACCAAAAGAACAAAATGAGTATGGCACATAACTGGAACATACTCATCCTCCTGTGATGTGGATGTCTTCCTACCCACACCAATAGGAAATACTGCTGCAGCAGACGTGTGAATCTCAGGCTACAGAAGTGCAGGGAAGCTCTTGATCTATTGGATCACTGGAATGTCTGTCTTGAATTAATTTTGCAAAAGTCATTATTTGACCAAGGACTTGTGATTTGCTGATGCTTGTCTCTGACTGCACCGTTACATGTCCAATTTCTGCCTCCAAAGCGACAGAAAGGCTCCAAAGGCTGTGTAATGGATCTGGAAGTTTATTATTAATAAACATGGCCCATTCAGACCATGTTTGTATTATTTGGTATAGAAAAGGTGTTGTCATTTGTAAAATTACTCCTCTGTTAGAAACCTTTGTCCTTGTATCACATTGACTTGCTACCCCTGATCCTCCCAGCTCATCCCTGTGCCAGATGTTTCATGCTAGCTGAAAGCTTCACCGGGCAGCCTTGATACCTATCACTAGAGTTTCCCCAGAATTCTCTTGGACTGTTCAAATGTTACTGCATCTACTAAAAACAACAAGAAAAAGAAGATGCTGTATCTCAAAAGCTGTATTTCAAGTGAGGGTACAGAATGGAAATGGTAGAAGAAAACTTCAGAAGAGATATGGTGTGAAGGGAGTCAGAGAGGAAGGTAAATTCAGAAGAGCAATATAGAAGGTGAGACAGTAGGAAGAGGGAAGGGAAGAGGAACTCAAGAAGGAAAAATAAGATGGTATCAACAGACAGGACAAAAAATAGAATAAAATACCAGGGGAACAGCAGCTGCAGTGCAGATGATAGGTTTACAAGCAGAGATGTTCTATTTACAGACAGAGGAAGCATATTTTAGTCTCCATGCTCTTTTTCTGGTACTTTACTGCGAAGTTATGCTCTGGTTTGTCTCAAAATGCTTCTTCTGCTCACCTCTATTGAAAGTGATGAAATTACACAGCACTCACTTGTGGGTAACTGTAGTATATAGCAACGTGCATGGCACTATCTCCTGTAGCGTGCATTTAGTGCACACATACAGGTAACCACAGGTGCAAGAAGATTCTCCCCACTTCTGCCTTTGGTTTTTTTTCCTCTCAGAAGTTTACATACAGAAGTGTGTCTGGAAAGAACAACATTCCTTTCTCTTTAGGAATTAATGTCCAGGAGACATTGAGATCCACATGGATCTTAACACTCGTTGCTTACTCAGAAGGATGACACTTGTGCTGTCACCTACAGTTTATTATAAAAAGTCACAGTTTTTGAAAGTGCCTTGTAAGAAAAGCACACTTCTCTTTAATGCTTTTACTTGTTTACCAAAAAATACAGTTGGTGTGGAGTTAAGGCTACGTGAGGAAAGCTTTTGACTTTATGTCATCTTACCTCAAATCATTCGTGGTACTTTTTGTCCAGAGTAGTATTTTAAAGTAATTGAAACAAATAGCAAAACAAACAGGCAGGATCTCATAATGCATCAAATAAATATTTGTAAAATACAACTTAAATAATGTTGGTTTAGTAGCAGTTTTATTTCTGATGTTGCACTGGGTTCTTGGAAGGGTGATACAATGTCTGTGCTTTTATACATGTTTGGAGGAATCCATATAATGGAAAAGTTGCCATTTCTGCACAAAAAATGAATGCTTGCACGTAAATCCTATCCACATAAACTATGAAAATCCAGCAATTTGGGTGAATGTGTGTTGGCAGACTACAGCACTGGTTGCTATAGTAGTTAATCCTTAGACTATATACTAGCAGTTTATAATAGGCAAATGTTAATTCGTCTGCTCCGAACCCTAGGAAGGAAAGCTCCGCGTGCAAGTCGAAACCAGCTATTACGGAAAGCTGCATGTGTCTGATGATTGACTGATCATGACTCGAGGGTGAATTCCACCTTCTATAGGGATAAATGTTGAAATGGTATTTTCTGAAACAGTTTTGGACAATCAGAAGTTATGGCTGGTTATGGCTGTGACTTCACAAAGCAGAGTGTGGAGTTTTTCATACCTCCTGGCTTGCATAGCTCGAAACAAAAGCCTCTTGATAGCTGAATGTCTGTTGATTGAAAGTGAAGAACATAGAGGAGTATAAAAAATGCAGATGCATTGTCGTGTACTGCCATTAGGATGGACTATTGAAACTTGTGTAAAGTCACTGTAAACCTTTAAGAAAGGTCCTTTTGTTTGTAGAGCCCTTTATTCTGCCTCATTAATGAAATTCTAGCCTCCCAAATTACAGCTATTTACTCTTCTTTCCCCATGAAGCACACATCCTGTAATTTAGACAGCATTTTCAACATGATATTTCAAAATCCCTCTTATTTTCTTTTAAAAGTGTGTGGTTCCACTGCCGTATCACTCTCTCAATCACCTAAGCTCCATTCTGTACAGAAGCAACTACTTGCATGATATTTTTGCCTTTTAATTCTACTCTCTTGTACAGTAGGATAAGCAAACCTACCAGTCAAAGTTGCTATTGTAGGGATTTTATATCAAATAAGCACTCCCTTTCTTACAAAGATTATTTTCCAGTCTTTTACATTTGCTGCAGAATTGCAGGAGTACATTAGAAGTTCTCTGCTATTGAATTATTAGGTAATAAATCAGAAGAAAAAAGCAGCTGAGAATTTTTTCCCGTGTTCATATGTTTTTAACTGACCTTATATAAACATCTCAAAGTTGGTGGTTCAAAGCATTGTTTTGGTAACTGTCAAGAAACTTGATTTCTGAGGTATTTTGGATGACCTGGTGAGTAGATGAAAACATTGAGTCTCCAAAGTAAGCTATAAATATCAGTGAGTTTTGTTTAGCAAGAGCAAAAGTCAGACATGCTATCAGGGGAAGGGGGCTGCAGATGAGAAGATAACCTCACAGGTTAGCTATGACATTTCTCTGGCAGAGCACTGCTTGCAGGGCTGTGTGCTTGCTTCAGATGCAGAGATGGGTAGAAAGATGAGATCATCTATCTTCTGTTTCTGTACCAATAAAATAAAAGGTGGAGAAGTATTCTTGCTTCTGTATTTTCATGAAGCACTTCCCCCTCCACCCCAATCTCTCTCATACTCTTTTCCTAGACTTCCACTGCACATCACTTTGTCTTGTTTGTCCCTTAGAATTCACAGTGCCATCAAGCGTTGTGTTTGCTTTGGTTTGAACTGTAGGTTGGTAGTTGCTGCTGAGGTTTACAGTGTTGTTGCCCTAGCTCGGTATTGTGGCAGGCTGATCTCCCCAGGATTCTGTTGTGTACCCACCTCTATCTCAGAATGAATGTAGTCAAGTGAAAGATACGTCTTAAGCATGCGTTTTAAGTGCAAGGATGTGACAGTTTTTTGTACAGGCAGGAGGAATTTCTAGACTTAAAGCTATTGTGATCTTGCCTTGGTTTCTGTGATGTCCTCTTGCTTTCGTGATGTCCACAGGTGCCCAAGAACATATATGTTAGGGAAAAAAACTTGCAGTGTCCAATGGGACACGATGGGCATCCTCAGCAGGTTCAGGAGAGTCTCCTGACAATGTTCTTCTACCTTCATGCAGTCATCAGCAGTTGCTGCTATGGGACCAGTCACATGTTTTCTATTTCTGTGCTGGGTTTGCAGGTGGAAATCAATCTCTTTCTCACCTCTCCATTTGGGTAGTGTGGGAGAAACAGGACAGTAGTGGTATCAATAAAATTAAATCATATCTGATTTCTGATCTAGCATTAAAAAGAACCTTACAACAATGAGATCTTTAGGATGTCTGTGGGGCCTCTTCTCAACACTCATCTTTAGTTTGAGACACCTGAGATATTTAAATTAGGAAACAAGAGGAAGAAGGTGGGTGAAATGAAGAGAAAATTCCCATCCCGTGTGGGCTTAATTTATGTTGCAGAGCTGTCTCTTTCTAACTTACAGTACAGGTGACTGCACACCAAACTTACTTTCATAATTACAGCTGGAATAAATGTAGGCTAATGATTTTCCTTAAAATTGCCTAGAAACCATATTAAGTTTATCCTGAGAGATGGGAAGTTTTAGAATTAATGAAATGTTGATATATTATGAAAGATTTTAAGGTATTTTTAGCTTATTCTGCAAATGCGGCTTGTATTATGCTTCTATTTTGTGGACCTGGTTTTGGCTTCAATATGAAAAAAAAACCCACCTTTTATTCTGTTAATAAGAAAAAGAAGGAGGAGGACATATGTATTAAATTACATATTTCAGTATTGATTTTTCTGGGTTATTACCAAAGTTTTTTGAATGAAGTTACAGGAAAAAAGACATCATAGAACAATATGCTCTGGGCAGCCTGATCTAGGGTAGGGTGTCCCTGCCCGTGGCAGGGAAGTTGGAACTGGATGATCCTTGTGGTCCTTTCCAACCCTGAATGATTCTATGATTCTGTGCTGTCTTATATGGGAAAGTGAAGTGGAATACTTGAAAGCACCCTTCTGAATTCTAAGTGTAATTATTTTAATTTATATAGTATTATAAAGTACAAGAGCACAGTAAACTTTGATCCCTTTAGATCCATGTCAGGAGTAAAAAGAGAAATAATTTATACTTCTGATGCATCCAAGAGACGCGTCTTGTGAACTCCAAAGGCAATTTAAATGTGCTGTTGTTTATTTCTCTCTTTCAAAAAGTACATGACCCTGTTATCCTTGACTTGTTTCTGAGTTCCACATGTGCTTTTGGTAATATTCACCAGAGTTTTTGCCAGTTTGGGAATAGCATTTAAAGTATTCCTTTAAATTAGACATCTGTCAAATAATGTTTGAGTTACCAAGTTTCTTTCCTGGTCCTGTATAAATTTTCCTGGGAAGGCATGTGATACCAGTCTGGGAATCAGGCTGTAACATTTCATGTTCCTGTTTACCTTCTGAGGGTATGTGCCTGTGATGCTGAAATGTTACTAGAGCAGGCTTACCTTAGTGTTAAGATACCAGGAGTTATTGGACTACACTCCTGAAAACATCCCAAGAGAAAACTTGCGACATTTAGATGAGTGTTGTCAGTTACCTGATAGCTGTAGCATTTACAGTTTGTTTTGAGGAGGTATGTGCCACATCAGTCTTTATTCTTTGTGCTCATTGTGTTGCTGTCATGCCAAACCCAACAGGGCTACCAAGTCCACGGCTGTCTGCAGAGGTCACAGAGTACACATCTGTGTGCGTTGCAAGGAGCAGAAGCAAACCTGAGAACCTGTTTTGTAAATATGGGTAGCCAAAGGGGTAACTATAAATATCTTTGCAGTAGCTCACACAGCCTTCCCTTAGTAAGTTTTAAAAGAAGAATCTCTCACAAATCAGAGTAGCTGTTAACCTTGTGTTGTCGTGATGCAGAGCTGTGCTAGTGCCTGTTGCTGGTCTTTGCCTCCTTTCCCATCTAGCAGCTCCACAACCTCCCCTGAGAACTGGACAAGAGGGCAGGAAAGGTGAGATGGAGTTTGTGACACCATTAGCTTACTGTCAGCAGAGACAGATGATTTGTGTTGCTTCCCCTGTGGTCAGCTGTTGGCTATTGGAGGTACAGGGAGTGAAGGGACTGGGATGAGGCACTGTGTGGCGGTGGCAAAGGGATGCTCCTCTCAAATGCCTCTCCTCTGACTCTGGATACACGTGAGGGTGACTGATGGGCTACAGTGAGTAACAAAACTGACTGCTTCCCCTTCACCTGCTCTTGTCATCAGATGCACTGCTTGACGAGAGAAGAAAAGAGAAATGTGAGATGAGGAGGCAGGATAGTGAAGGAATATGAGGTCAAGCAAGACAGGATTCCCACTAGCTATGAACCAGGTGTAACTAAGGGAGTGGGAGAACATGAGTGGTTGCTTTATTGGAGCTGTGGTGCAGCTTCATGTTTTCAGTTTTACTAAAACTCTTCAGAGGGACTACTTAATAACATATTGGATCATCCAAGTACCTCATTTACAAGGTCATTTTTTCCCTTTTTTTTTTTTTTTTTTTGAGCGCCTTTAGCTCTAACAGCAAAACATTACATGGTCTTGCAGCACTCCGTATCTTCAACTCTGTTTTTATGTATCTGAGCATTTCCTAAACCTTTATATGGTGAAATGATAGCCCAGAGTAAAGGTGAGCATTGTCTGTTTTTTGGGTTTATTCGTTTGTTTTGTGGGGTGATTTGTTTGGTTTGGGGTTAGGGTTTTTTTTTGTTGTTTGTTTTGTGGGTTTTTTTTTGGGGGGGTGGGGGGAGGGAGATGGTGTTGTTTGTTTGTTTTCCCAAGATAGATCCTGTCTTAAATCTCTTGAACCATCTTTCCTGTTAAAGGAGGTTTTCCACTCCCAGTTCCTACTGTTTTTCACTTTGTCTCTCGAGTTGAAAAGGTGATAGTGGATTGAACTGAGTGAGTATTTAATGGTGTTATATCCTTGTCCTCCAACTACCATTGTTCTTGAAGGTAAAATCTATGGTTAGATTAGGTTCAAATGTGGAATATTAACTGTGTGTGCTGAAGCCAGGCTCGTTGTTTTTTGTTTTCCTGTGGTTAAACTGTGCTGCTCCTGCACATCCAGTATGCAGAGGGGCTGCAGGGTAGCTTTCTCAGCTGTCTGTGAATGAAGAAAATTGTTATTCTTCTCTGCCTTTTTTTTCTCTAGTTATAACTCCTCCTCTTGAGATACACTGATCCGTCTGTTTCTTAGTAATACACGTCAATGGCCTAAAAAATGCTCTTAAGGCAGATGACTTTTGTTGGACTTCTCTGCTTTCTTTTAAAAAACAGCAAACCCACTTGTACACTATGGCTGTATAGGAAGAGAAGAATGCATTTCAGTAAAGTATTGTATGTTTGGCATTGCCACTTTGCACGGTGCACATGCCAGTTTGCATGCTGTAAAACAGCTGCAACAGGCATTTTAGCACTGTGTATGCACCATTAAAAATGTAGCTAAACAGTCCATAGCAATATTTAGTTTCTTTAGGAGTTAAAGTGGAACATACAGTTCACTGCTTCTACCAAGTCAGCAAGGCTGCTCTTTTCTGAGATTAAATTTAATTTCCCACGTTTGGTCACTTTTAGACATGTGGTACCTAGGCTGCTGGGATTTATTTAAAGCGGTTCTTTCCAACAGTAAATCTTGTCCTCGTTTACCAGATTGCTTTACGTGTAGTTGGATCCAGTTGCACAGCCTCTGCAGGAGAGGAAGGGGGTTGCCTGCAGACCGGCGGGGCAAGAATTACGGCGTACAATAGGGAGTCTTTTGCCACCGTGATCAGTTTTCAGTGGAGATTCTTTTTCAGATACCTAAGAGCGACTCAATGAACCAGGAAGGTGTTTACCTGCGAGGTGATCTGGAGGTAACGGGAGAAGCCTTTGAGGGCTACAATTTCAGAGCCACCCCCAAAGGAAGAAAAGGAAGGTCCCCTCCCCAAAGGAAGAAAAGGAAGGTCCCCTCCCCTTCTCCAGGTTTCCTCTGTCAATCACAAAGGGCTTTTGTCCTGCTAGCATGCTGATGTGCCTGGGCTTTGGCTGTTCATCCTCTTCCTGTCATCCTTAAACGCGAAATAGAAGAGGGGCAATAGCTTCTGGTTCTCAGCCTTTGAGAGAATAAGCTGCTTGCGGCTGCTGAGAACCTGAGTGTCGCAGCTGCCCTGGAGTGCCTTCTGCGGGGATGGAGTCACTGGCAGTAGTGCACATGATCCGCCTGGCCCCGGTCCTGAGGCACTGCTCAGAACAAGTCAGATGATGAGAAAGCAATTGAGAGCTTCACAGATTCAGTTTCTCCCTTTGATCCTGGCATTACAGTGTCAGGGTCTGGAGTGGAAGTGTAGTTCGGGCAAGATTTCCGGCCGCTTTAATCCTGCTGCTAAAAAGATCTATTCACAGGGTGTAGGAGCTGCATCTTATTTTTGCAGGATTTCAAAGCTTAGACATATTTTACTTGTGTTTATTGCCAAACATTATGGAAAGCTGTTTTTTTTCTTTCCTTATTTAAAATCATTGTTCTGTAAGATTTTTCTTGCATGTATACTGATATAGTGAAGATTTGACAGATAACAGACTTACCCTTTCACACACTTTTGAGGCACTTCACGTTTTACAGATGGAACATAAGGCAAAAAAATTAGGTAACCTGCAGGAGGCCAGGTGCAAAATACATGGCAGCAATGCCACTGAACAACAGAGTTGCAGTCTAGTTCTTAAATCACAAGGCTGCCTGTCTTGCGTTCCTGGTATGGGACTTGACTTAAAAAGTGAGACATGGCACAGAAGGGCTGTCAGAGAATGAAGATAGGAAGTGGTATGTGAGCAGCTGTGTAGCAAGATAAGAGTTTTAAGCCAGATAAACACTATGTTGATAGATGTATTTTTCACTTAATTTTCAGCAGAGTTCTATTGTATTTTGGCTTTCTGAGTGCAAACTTGAATTTCAATTTCCTACTAATCTCTTTTTAACCAAATTTCAAGATAGAATGAACTGGAAAACAGACTGTGCAACTCCAAAAGTTTCCTTCTAGTCCTTTTCTCTTGTTTGCTTGTGGAATGTTTTCATGGAGAACTTTAGATGTCAGTGAGGATACGAGACTAGTAATACAGTGAAGCTGATTTAATGCTTTCATACTCTTCTCACTATTTTTACCCCCACTGTTTCCTGTCAGTTCTTCCTGGGTTTTCTGCTGTTTCATTAAAAACAGTTACTTAGTTTTACTGAACTGAAGGATATGTCTGTGTAGCTGCTTATTTAATTTAGGGAAACAAAATCCTCCTTACAGAAAGAAAGAAGAAATGCCTTTGACCAGCAGTTATGAAGCTTTTAAGAGCAACCTGTATGTGTACAGAATGCATCTAGGGAAGGAAAGTCACACCCAGATATCATAATTCTTAAGAGGATGTCAGAAATCCCTGCTTGTCTTTTGAATGTTATCTGTGCTTATTTGACTGCCACAGTCCTTTGTGGAGACACTGAGCTGCAGTCCTTGCAAACACCGTTGTGGTGAAATAGGAGTCTTTAACTGGTAAATCACACCCATCACATGTTTCTTATTTGACAGCAGTCAGGGCAGAAAATCTCCCTTTCATTAAAAGCAGAAGACAATTACATTAGAATCCACATGTTTTGGCATGGATTTTTAAAGTAGTCTTTTTATGTAAGAGTTGTACCCAATTAAAATGTTTTACATGTAACTACTGCACAACTCGAATATATATTTGTACTCCAAAGCCTACAGTCCCAAATATGGCTTTTAATGTAAGGCATTTATATTTTGTTTTAGAAACAGGCATATTTTTAACTACAGAAATTGAAAATACTTTAGATTCTCTTCCTGTGAGCTAATTGCTAACCAGAATAGGAAAATAAGAGCTACTTTGTGGTTAGATGCTTGTGGTCTTTCTTTTGGCTTTCAGCCCTAAGATAAAATGTCAGGGAAAACACAAGGGATAATGGTATCAATCAGGGCATCCTGGACATAATTTGAAGCCTGTCAAAAGTCTGCTACTTTATAAACATTGAATTACATCATTCTTCATTCTACCTTAGGCTTATGCATTATTTGGTTAGACTATAAATTATGTCAGAGATGATTTTCACAGACATGCATCGGTTTGTGAAGTCTCAGATTCACAGAAGAAGGAACTGCTATGAAAAAACAGCTTCTTACCTGAAACTGAGACCCTATGGGGCATTGAAAGTCTTCTGAAGGAGGAGACATTCTTCATTGTCTTTCTTATGTTTGATATATTGACTACAAACCATACTGAGGAAAGATTTTTTTTTTTTCATTATAATTTTACTTTAAATAATCTGTGGTGCAGACTAGCTAGAGCTGATTAATGGAAATGCAAAGAATAATTGACACTCTTACTAACATAAATATCAAACCATCACTAATCATCAAGTGAAACTGCCTTTCAGAAATTCAATGGCAAACATAAGAAACTTCAGTTTCACTTAGGGTGTGAATAGGAGAATGGAAGAAGTAAATGATGTAGAAAACCTGAAGAAACGTCAAGTTAAAGCAGTCACAGCTGAGATTTTGCTCTGAAGAGTCAGAATTAATCAATTTTAGGTTAAAATGTATCTTTTTGAAGTAGGAAGAATATCTTTAAATAGTAGTTTTATACTCTACCAGGATAGCATGAGATATTTTGCTCTATAATTTTTAATGCAATCACATTTAGGTTTTTTTTCAATGAAAATGTAGAGCAATGCATAGCAAATACCAAAACATCTGGGGCCATCCCTCAAATTGCTCTTTGGTCTTTGAAGAGACTTGGAAGAAACAAGGAGATGAATATCAGTACGCATGGTTATTGGTCAAGAATGAATTGTGTCAAGTCAATCTGGCTTCCTTCTGTGAAGATAAGAGACTTTGTTCATTCAGAAGTAACAGAGAGTATCGTATAGCTTCAGCAAGGCTTTAGACAGACTCTCATGTGACCTTCTCATAAGCCAGACCTCAAAGTACACTGTAGAAAAAAACTCCTACTTAAAGCTGCCTGAGAGACCTGAGCACTGAGTTCACAGTCAGAGTGGAGGTATTGTCCAGGGGTAATGGTTTCCATTCACCCTGAGTCATCATCCTGATCATTAATAGTGTTGTTGAAAAAGAAGACCCAGCCTGTCTCCCATGATAGCTACTTTTATCCACAGGTTTAGCACTTGCATGATTTAAAACAGTTTGGCTAATTGGAGCTGCATTCCCATTCGATGGATGATTCTGCACTCTGGCAGAAAGAATTAACCATGCAGAACCTTTTCTGAGGTCTCAGCTCTCCATAACAGAGGGCTGGAGCAGCTCTGCTATGAGGACATGCTATGAGATTTGGGGCTCTGCAGCCTGCAGAAGAGAAGGCTTCCAGGAGACCTTAGAGTAGCCTTCCAGTATCTGAAAGGGGCTACAGGAAGGCTATGGAGGGACTATTGACAAGATCTTGCAATGACAGGACAAGGAACAATGGGTTTGAACTGGCAGAGGGGAGATTGAAGCTGGATGTTAGGAGGAAGTTGTTTGCAGTGAGGGTGGTGAGACACTGGCACAGGTTGCCCAGGGAGGTTGTGGCTGCTCCCTCCCTGGAGGTGTTCGAGGCCAGGTTGGATGAGGCCTTGAGTGACCTGTGCTAGTGGGAGGTGTCCCTGCCTATGGCAGGGGATTGGAACTGGATGATCTTTGAGGTCCCTTCCAACCTTACTATTCTATGATAATGGGGCCTAGGAGTTAGGTATAACCTGAACTGGAGTCAAGTGTCAGAGTGTGGAAAAAAGCAGTTGTAATTCTGTCTATAAATAAGAGCCCAGTGTGCAAAGCACGAGGAGTTACCACAGACCTCCCCTTAATGATGATAACGTCATCTGAACTAACTAAATTCAGTCTGTACCTGGAGAAGTTGTGCAGAGCCCAGAGCAGAGTGAGAATGATTAGACAAGCACTCAGAGACCATATTCTTTGAGGAACTTGAAATTATTTGAAGTGTTTTGTTTAGTCTAGGACAAGTCTGGCCTTTTGATAGTCTCCTCATGTATGCAATGCTTCTCTAATGAGGAAAAGAAGAATAAATCCTCTGGAGTGAAAAGAAATAATACACTAAAGTTGAAGCAAGGTAGATGCAGGTGAGACAAATCATATTGGAGAAACTTTCTAATGATCAAGACTTAGCAAAGAGTGGATAGTTTGGTCACATCCTAGAGAGTTCAGCAGCCATCAGGGAAGACTGGGTTAGAAATGCATGGTCGAGCTGTAGTCCTTACTTTTGATGGAGAAGGGACTGTATGAAACTTCATCTATTCCTACCTGTTTTAATTTATGTCACTGTTCTAAATAACTTGTGATGTAAGAGGAGGTGTAAGTTTGATTCTGATTTTCAGGTGCTGGAGTGGATGAGCATTTGTAAGTGGAGGCTGGTTAGATGGCATTAAACAGCACAGAATCATAGAATCGTTTTGGTTGGAAAAGACCTCTGAGATCATAGGGTCCAACCATGGACCTAACACCACAGTGGTCACTAAACCACATCCTGGAGGGTCATGTCCACATGTTTCTTGAACATCTCTGGGGGCAGTAACTCCACCACCTCTGTGGGTGACCTATTTCAAAGCCTGCCATATACATTTTGATATTCGTAGTAGATTTAAAAAAAAAAAAAAATTTCCATGGCCTGCAGGAATTGTCCCTGCATAATTAGTGAACCACCACTCCTTAAACAGAATCAATTAGAAATACTACTTTTTGTGTGTGTCACCTAGGTGCCAGAAAACAGGAAATTGTATTTAGCAGTAGAAATTCAGGAAAGGAACTCTAGGAAAATAAATACATCACTGAAGCAACAAAGCTTGGTTGTAAGAGAGAGGTGACCTGCTAAGGAGGAACTGGAACAGCTATGTGATTGAATGCAGCATAAATACACATGGTACTCTTTGTGTAGGGTGTCTCTACCACATGCATAGATGCATTGGTTTTAGGGGTGCAAGGCCTCCTGTAGAAAGAAAATGAAGAGGGTCATTGTAGGCCATTACATAGACTGTTGTATTGTAGAGCATTATCGAAGAGCTGCTGTAACAGACCGCTGGAGATCTTGTCAATCTTGACATCTCATCAGTCGAACGATGGAAGTAGCAACTAGCTTAAGGGTTTTCTAATCACTCACTTCCTGGGTTAGAATTTCTTCTCTCTCTGTTGCTGCATGAAGGACTAAAGAAATAGATAACTGCCAACAGCATTTGAGGGAAAGCTAAGTTAATAAAATTCTTGAAGGCAGAATGTGGAAATGAATGGACAAACTTCTTTCTGGAATTCTACTTCAAGTTTATTATTTTAATTTTGTGAAGAGTTGTTGATAAAACAAGGCTAAAAGAAAATGGTTTGATGTGTTCCAGTCCTTTTGAAAAGTTAAATTTTAGACTTAGCTATTGGGTTTTCTACAGTTGTCACCTTCCAAAGCTGGCTCAATGAAACTGGAATTTAACTCATCCTCTGTTGTCACTCTTTAATACAGGCTGACAAGTTGCTGATAATTTCTTGCTGATACAGCTCTTCTCACGGGTGCAAACCAAGGGTAAACCTAATGTTGAAAGCTAAACTTCCAAATCTTCTGAGACTTTTTGAGCATCATTTGTGGCTTCTGATAAGACTGTGAATGTTTTCACTCTGCTGTGTGTTCTGTGAGTTGGTGACAAGGTGGTGTCAGCTTGAGTCAAGTCACCATAACCCCCCCCACCCAAGTATAATAATACCAACCTAGTATTATTAGAAACTATACTGGCTATTGTGCTACTGTAAATTTGTTGACCTCTTTAGAGAGTTGCCCAAATTGTTTGTTTTAGTAACTGAAGCATACAAGGTGCAGGAACACTCAGGTTTGTTACACAACGTCCATGCTTCTCTCTCTGCTGCCACTTGGTTTTGTTACGCTTGCTAAGCTGCAGTTGAAGATGCGATCGTTTGCAATGGGTTTGCTGGCTGTGTATGTGCTACCTGTTGTCTTTGGAAAGCATGGAGTAAGGTACCCAGAAGTTGTTACTCTGACTTGCCAAAGTAATTTGGTGATTTTTCTTTTTTTTTTTTTTTCTTCTGCAGTTTAATTCTCAGTCTCTCAGCATGTCCTTATTTCAGATACACTTGATTCACAAGCGGCAGTATCAAGACATAGAATACTAATTTAAAAAAAAATCATGTTAAGGTCATATACTATGCATAATTCCCTCTGTTTCTCTCTGCTTAAAACGTGCTTGCAATCAAATAGCAGAGCAGTGATTAATAAAAGCATGTTGAATGTGCCACCTGGCACTCAGAATTACAGATAACACCATGAGTGATATGCTCATTTGCACACACATAAACCCGTTGAAAAGCAGTTATCTGAGCTTCAGTGAAAGGCACTACAGAAAAATGCAGCATTTCTCAGGCAGGAGAAAATGAATATTAAGAATATTAATGAATATTAAGTTTCTTTTGAGTATCCTGAAGTGCTGTCTCATTAAATAATGTAGTCAAAGGTGCAAATGTCTTATCTTTGAGATTCTTTCCAGTTGAGGTTTTGAAGAGGCAATCTGTAATTGGATCTATAAATGAATTTTAAGGATGTAATTTATACTGCATTGATTTAGTGTAAACCAGATTTTAGAAAACAGCCAAAGCTATGTTGGAATGTTTTGGGTTCTAAGAACTATTTGTTTGTCCAGCTTCTTCTTAATTGTACTTAAAATGTGGAGTTCAATTATCTTTCTAATTCTAACTCTTTTTTCCTCCTCCCAAAGAACAACTTTAGCTCAAACTATTCTTTATGTTTGAGTAAAAGTAATTTCTGTATAAGTGCTGTGTTGCTTGTAATTATATATATATATAAATATAAGCCCTCCATTATGTGAAATAATATTGCATGTTATAAAAGATACAGTGCTTGAAATTGACCTAGCATCAAGAGGAGATCTGCAAATGTGTCAGTTCCAGGTCCTATTTTTTCCAGTCTTTTCCACTCTCTTATACATTGCCCTTAAAGATGTCATCAATTTAGAGAGGCTTTCCTTGTCAGGAAGAGCTTACTTCTGCCCAGCTTATCCTAGCATGCCTGTTAGCTCACCCCCAAAGATTTCCCTTCCATAAATGAGCCAGCCTGCTAGACTTGTGCTTTTTCTGTCATTTATTTGCAGCAGCAAGGAAATGATGGAAAGCTCCCTTGCAGCATTACAGAAGCTACCTGGTAACACAGAGATAAAACTGGTTCAGGTCTGAAGTGCTCTAAGTTGTATGCAGTGGAGGGTGATTTTCCCTTGTGCAAATCCTCCTTGTCATGCTCTGTGCTATTAGACTACCAGTAAACATCAGCATGGTGTTTGAACGCACCTCTTGCTCTACCACCCTGTGCAGTGAGCTTTTTGTGTGGAGTGACCCTTCAGGTAGCCATCTGCTTGGTATTTTTTTAACTTATTTTCTTTCTTATTTGGCTGGAAATACTTGACATACTTGACATTCATGTCAGGAACTCAGTGCTTTTGCTATTCTACTTGGCCTCCCTTCTCCTGTCCTTTTAATGTCAGCTCTAATGTGGCACAGACACCTTGTTTTTCTTCTTTCCACAGCAGGTAGAACCTCTTTGAAGCTTGTTTGCATTTTAATGTTGACAGCAATTTTCAAGAAATCCCCTCTTCACCTGAGTGTTGTCAGATACTCTTACTCTAAAATGTACACTCAAATGTCATTTTGAAGTGTGTTTCATATTTTTGTGGTCTATTTCACACCATATAAGGATTGCAGCTTAAAAGATGAAGAGAGATTAAAGAAGTGAAAATGTAATTGCCTTGATACTTCAGAAAGCATTGCTGTTTATAGTTTCTTTAGGTTAAGATTTAATAGTAAATTCCCCTTTTTTTTTAATACCATGTGTTGTAGTTCTACTGTGATATTTCCTGGCTCTCTAAGAATTCTTTAATTCTGATATTGATTATACTAACAATAAAAACGGGGAAAGGGAGGGGGAAAAAAAAAAGGACTGTTTTTATTTTCAGTTGAAGTATTCTTCACTGCACTTTACTGCTATAGTAGATGGGCACTATTTTGGAGTTATTGTTTCTAAGAACTATTTTAAGTATACTATCACCTGAATTAATTTACTTACTGTATTAAAAGTGATAGGTGGGAACAGGAGCCTTAATACAATTGGAAATGTGTTCTGATGTGTACATCTAACAACCATGCAGAAATGGCTTAGCTTTCACTATGAAGTAAGCTGGCAGCTGATGGTGAACGTGTTGGTGTTCCTCAGCTAAAGCAAAGTATTTATTGCTTCCTTTACACAATTGTATAATGAATACTTCTTAAATACCTCTATAAAACTGCAGGCAGTATCAGATACATACAGGAAAAGAATTGCCCTTGTTTAAAATGTTTTCCATAACCAGGTAATTGTCTGCTCTGTATACTAATGGGCAGAGTTGCACACAGTGGTGCGTTAGGTGTCAAGTGGAACTCTAAGTAGTAAAATGAGACAAAAATTTAATGTGAGGGAAAACAAAGGGAGGGCAGGACTGAAAACTCAGTCATTCTGTAGCTGTTGAGATGGCAGGTGGGAAGAACAACTACTGTGATCCTCAGTCTTGGAGCACCCACCTGTGAAGATGGGGTCAGGGACATGCTGCGGGTGGACTGGAACCTGGAGCTCCAGGGGCTCCTAAGGCTTTGCAAGCTGCAGCTTTAGAAAGCTGTCTGTAAAGCTCATTAAGGAGATACTCTCTTAGTCTTCAGCCAGCAAATGCTGACTCTCTCTTGCACGCATGAAGAACATGGAATGGGAATTTTCCTCTTGTGCAGAGCAGCGAGAAATTTCTTTAGCTCATTATAATTTTTATTTCTATTTCCTTTGTTTTACAAACCACTGTCAGCGAGCTCCTGTCTGTGAAGTGGTGAGGGGTTTCTAGCATGCCAGGCAAAGTCACTTCTGATGTATTTAATTTATCCACTACTTAATCTCACAACAGAATTAAACAGGACCTGAATTAAGACCTAGAAATTATTTTTCACATTTTTCCTTTCAAAATTAAATTAATTTTAAACATGCAAATGCAAATATGCAGCAATAATGGAACTGCACAACTTGAATAAAATTCAGCATTTGAAGTCTGAAAATGATCCAGCTGAGCACTCTGAAAAACTAAATGTGTGTTCAAATTTTATATAGATTCTTCCAAGCTCATGAACATACATAGAAATTACTGTACTGGAACAGATCACTGATTCATCTAGTCCTGCTGAGAAATGCTGGCGAGGCATGCCAAAACATAAATCAAGGACTTGATCAGGATATCAAATCTGTCACGCAGTGCTTAACCCAGCTGGAGACTTGGCAATGGAATACAAATCATAGGTGACTAACCTCCCCTGTCTCCATTTTCCTCCCCCACAGGAGGTCTTGTTGCTTCATTGACTCGAAAAGTCTCACTGCTAGAAGATACTTTCAGAACAATCTATAACGGAGCAGTGGTCTCCTGGGTGTGCTCGGTGCAGGGAGGCCACTGCCTGTGAGCATTTGCTCCATGCGTGTAAACTGGAGGTGTGGAGCCACGAGAGCCTGTTTAAAGCCAGGTCTGCAGTGCACATCTTCTGTACCTGCCCTGCGCAGCAACAGAGAAGTGCTCCTTTGTTCTCATGCCTGGGCAAAGTCCTGGAAGAGTAGGAACCTGGTGTAAGATTCACAGATTCATGGGTTGCATCTGAATGGAGGTGACCCTCAAAGATCAACTTGTCCAACCCCCCTGCAGTGTGCAGGGACACCTCCAGCTAGATCAGGCTGCCCAGGGCCTGCCCAGGGTTTGATTTTGTGTCTCCAGGGACGGGGCCTCAACCACATCCCTGGGCAACCTGCTCCAGTATTTTAGCACTCTTGTGTAAAGGACTTCCTCCTTACATTCAACCTAAACCTGCCCTACCCCAGACAGGGAGGGAGGGAGAGAGCTTTTGTCCTGTCGCTACAAGCCCTGGTAAACAGTCCTTCTCCAGCCTTCCTGTAGGTCCCTTTCAGATACTGAAATGCAGCTATAGGGTCTCCCCAGAACCTTCTCTTTTCCAGGCTGAACAGCCTCAATTCTTTCAGCCAGTCTTCACAGGAGATGTACTTCAGCCCTCTGATCGTCCTGGTGGCCCTCCTCTGGAGCCACTCCAGCAGGTCCAGATGGAAATAGGGTGGGTGTGAAGGAGGGAGGGACGAAGAGAGCTTTTGTCAAACCACCCTATAAACTAGAATTAAAAAAAAAAAAAAACAAACTTTTTTTGTTAAATGATGTCCATATGTATTTCAGCTCTGCTATTAACAGTTGCCTCTCTGCTTGGGAGAAGATGCCTCAGTAGAGGCATCAGAACAGCCAAGAACTGCAGCATGCAGCATATTTTGTGAAGGTGCAAACCAAACCGCTTAGATCTACTGCAGATGTGAGAAGTAAGAGCTGCCTTCAGGTGTAGCCAAGACTGCATTGAGACCCCATAATATATAAACAGTCTGTGTTGGGTTAGTCGTGCATTTGAGACCCTCTGCCATTGAAACCCTGATTAAGGTATTTTCAGTTTGATAGAGTGCCTGCTTTAAAACCTGATAGGAAGCAGTCGTTGAGTACTCTGGGGTGTGTGGGTTGTGAATCCTATAATGGATCGTGGAAGGGAAGGAATTCCCTTTCCTTCTGGGAAGCAATTAGGAGAAAACATTAATAATGTACTTGAAAGTCTGGCTCTTGTTGTCTGAGGAAATACAGAGGAAGCCATGTGGAAGTTGTCCTGCTGGGGGTCTGCTGGGCTGCTCTGGCTCTTTCAGGACTGGCACATTCTTCATCGCTGAAGAAATGAGTCTTGTCAGTGGATGATGATCAGAGTTCAGGTCAGGGTGTGCAGGAAAAGTCATCTATTAGGCTCAACTGGAGCCTTGTTGCAACAGCAGATTTCCTGCTCTGGACTCTGGCAGTGGCATGTTCTACTACTGCTGCTGCTGGGTGTATGTTGTTAGAGATCAGACATACTAGCAAGTGATGTTCCAGTTCATTTGAACTGAAGTTGTTGGGTGTCAATGCTACTTGAAAGCTTTTGGGTGAGACAGCCTGTTAATGAACGTTTGATGGCATTAAGCTGCAGCACAAGGGATTGTGTGTGTTGATGCCAGACTCACAGAAGAAATCAGGCTCTATGTGAAAGCTGAAGAAAAGAAATCAGAAAAATATTACTTTGGAGATCAGCCAATTCATATATTTCTTGATGCAGACCACCCAGATCTGAAGTTATGTTTTATTTCTTTTAAATCTAAATAAGGTTTTTTTTCAAGCTGGGTGACCATGGCAGTGTTTTTTTTTCAAATAGACTGTCAGGCCAATGTGTTGGGTGGCATGTTGTTTGAATAGATTTTAACATGGATGCTTACTGCAGACTCAAAGCTGAAATAGTATGGGTTTTGGTCTTGGTAAAGCAAATGCTGTATTTAGCACAGGTACTTAGGAAATACATTCACATCAGTAACAGAGGAAAATTAAATAGTCTCTTAATACTTACCAGTACTTACCAATTATTTCCTGTGTAACAATTAGATATAATTGGGAACTAGGAAATACAAATAACAATTCAAACTAATTAGTATATTTATGAGGTTGATAATAAAAGGTCTTGTAGGACGTGCCAAGAGTGGGTTCCATTGAACGTTAATTTTAGGTTACAGTTAAAAACTCATGAAGGGTTGACTAATCTTGAGGTGCTGTAAATATGCACTGTTGGATGTTCATTTCATTGAAAATCTGATTTTGTCACAGGAAAAATCTTACAGAAGTTTGTAGGATGATACACTGATTTCTTCAGCAATAGCAATTTATGGCAGGATTCAGTTTTACAGCTGTTTTCTGCCTCAATTTCTTTGTCTTCAGCAGAGCTCTGGCTGAAAAAGGAGATCTGCCCCTCACATACAGCTGACCTTACAGATGGAAAATTAATTCTTATGTATTTTTATTTTCTTAGAGCATGAGTAAAGCTACATTTTCCATCTGTTTATAAAACCAGTGCCCTAACTTGTTACCCATACTTCTAGTGACCCCACTGTTTTGAGTGAAGAGACACGTGTGTATCAGTGATACATCCAACAGTGTATGTGGAGGAACAGTATTGTCAGACATTGTAAAAGTGGATATCATTTATTAGCTGAGGAAAAGAAATCAGAAAAATATGATTTTGAAGATCAGCCAATTCATATATTTCTGGACATTTCACAGACCACCCAGATCTGAAGTTGTGTTTTATGTCTTTTGAATTTAAATAGATTTAACCGAGTCTTGAACTGCCTGCCTGAGTCCGACTGAATGCCACATGCTTAGGAAAGGAAAATCTGCCTCTTAGTTTCCCTTTCTTTTCTTACCTTTCCTTAGTGAAAGGCTTCACAGGGAGTAAGCCTGATGAGTTTGTGGAATGAAGTCACAGCAGAAGACTTGCTCATCAGAAATGTGGTGTTCCTTGCCAAGAGTTAGATTTACTCACTCCTGGGATAATTACAGTTAATTACTCAAGAAGGAAAAGGAGCATGGTCCTGCAGTACAATCTTTTCCCTACCATTTCCTCTGTGATGCCGCAGTCTGGGCATGTCATGTAACGGAATTTTTACCCCCGAAAATAGGTACTTCTACTAGATGACAATCAAACAATAATAGTGTATGTATATATATAAAAATATATATGTTTTTATGCATGTATCATGGATGATTGTGATTTGTGAAGGAATTTGACCAAGCTCAGTAAAACTCCACTCCTTTCTGGCATGCCATGCTGGATGGTAGGATGGAGCACCATCTATTCTCCATTTAAAAACAGCACACAGCCAGCAACAAGAAAACATTTACAAGGAAAAGGGGTAGACTTCTCGTATATTGGGAGCCTGATTAAAAGATGAGTAAAATGTAGATACCCTAAATCTGAATGCTTTGCTTTTTCACCTAGATTCCTGTATTCTACAGTTACCTGCCATGCAAAATGGTTTTTGTAATCTTTGTTTTCATGCTGTGACTGTGTGGCTAATGCTGCAGCAACCAATGTGTTCTTTCTCGACTAACCTAACCTTTAGCAAAGCGATTCCAAATGATACAAAGAAGGAACAGCATCAAACAGGAAATGTTCATTTTCCCCATAGTTTCTGAAACTTGGGATGTGTCTTGGAGGAAAAAGAATTTTTGTTTTCTTTTTAATTTTTTGTTGGTCAGCAAAGTGAATAACTCTGTCTAGCTGTAGAACTGTATGAATTTTTACCTATAGATGTTGATGTCCAAGCTGAAGAAAAGCCACGTTGCTATCATCATTGTCATTGTGGTTTTAAAACTACTCATTTGTTTTTAAGCAACAAAGAGTGGGATTTTCAGATTCACTGTGGGTTTAAAATGAAGCTGCTTTGGGCCTGTGAAGTGAGGCGGTTTAAGGTAAAAATGGGGTGAAAAAATATTTATGAGTCTCCATTTCAAAATATAATGGATTGAATTTAATATGCAACTTCTTAAAATCATATTGTGAGCATATGTTAATAGAAACTCCCCACAGAAACAGATGACAAGATGTGAAGAGGACAAGATTTGGGGAGACTTTGTTGTTCTTAAGTGTATCTTTTTCACCTTTGCCTTTTCACAGGCATTATTTCAGTCGGGGGGAGGGAACTGCAGCACCTCCTGAAGTCCTGGCCCTGCAGCCCTCTTTGGCTGGCTTGGTGAAGGAGGAGGGGTGTTTGTAGCAGCATTGTCTTGCCTTTTTGCCACTCCTCTTCCAGGGAGCCTTTGAACAGAAGAGCCAGTTTTGCTGGTGTTTGCAAAAGCACAAAGGTCCCAAAGACACAGAAAATGCTGCATTTTTGCATGCCAATAGGCAGCTGTGGAGAGGAGAGAGCTGTACTGGTGGTCACAGGCTCCTGGGCCAACCCAGCCCTTCATAGCACCTGCAGGTTGCACAGGGGTGTCAAACTCATGGAGTATGCTTGCTGTGCAAGTTGGTAGGAAGCCAAGCTTAATGCCTTTGTTTGCTCCTCTGAAAAGCTGTTGGCTTAAGTTTTAATGAAAAACAAACAAAACTTATTTAATCTAACTGTTTTTAAACATCACTGAGCTTTCCTACTGTTTATCTGTACCTAGACAAGTTTAGTGTGGATGATCAAAATGCCTTAAAACTTACATGGCCAACAATAAGTGGCATTTAAAAGTACTCTTATTTTGCTTGTCTCTGAAAAGGAATCACGATTTATCTGCATCCTTCTCGATATAGCTTACTTTTTCTTTGTTGCTCTTAAGCTATTAATAGAAAAAGAAGACAAAACCCAAACCAAAAACCCAAAACCCAGCAAACAAATAAACCCAGCCCCCCCCCCCCCCCCC
>WBNM01039209.1:0-29472 GCA_013399055.1 Ramphastos sulfuratus | reverse complement strand
CAGCAAACAGAAAAAAAACTTACAGGAAGAGAAATTAATTGACCATGGTGTGCTGCGATGTGCTGGCAGGTTAGATAAATAGCAACAAAATGGTACCCATATAGAGATGCCCAAAGTCTGAGTTGTACAGGGCACGAAGACAGCTGATTGCAGATGCCAAATTAATTAAAAAATTGACTCACCCTCTTACTGAAATAATTCAACTCAGTTAAAAACATTCAGAGAATGCTACCTTACACAAAAAGCAGAGGAGGGTATTCTTGAGCCTGTGCACCTTAACCACAGAACTATTCTGAATTTTCAAGGCATGGATGACTCTGTCAAGGATCTACCTACAGGGTTCAGGAGTCTCCTGGACATGAGTGTTGCTGTGTGGGGAAACCTCTTCACTTTAGAATATTTGCGCTGAGAATTTTTAATGGAGGGAGTAATGAATTGATGTGAGATATGATTTTTCAAAATTAGTGTTGTTTATTTTTTGTGCTCAGAGCTGAGCACCCTGACCACTGTTTTTAAATAATAATTGGTTCTTCGCACGGTCATGGAAACATTACACACAGGAATAACTAGATCTAGACATAACTGGCAAACATATAAACGTTAATGGAACTGGACGAGAACGTTCCTGCGGTCAGTGTACCACTCGCAGTTAATACTCCGCTTGCCCACTAGATGGACTCAGGGAGCTCCTTTCTGCTCATGGCAGAAGGCAATGGTGAGTTACAAGAGGCTTTAAGTATTCACTCACAAAATATCTCCCGACTGGCAGGACTGGCTACAGCTTCAGACAGTACCCAAACGCTGTCAGGGAATTCTTTTACAGTCTTGTCAGCCACTGAGACTTCTGATTCTTCCCAGGCTGCTGGGGAAAGGAGGCAGCCAATCTCTGACCTGGTCCTGATCTCCTCTGGATGATCTGTGTATCTCCAGGACTTCTCATCTTGGCAGGAGGCTTTCAGGTGCAGGCAGGATGTCTTGTGATGTGCAGTCTCAGCATGGTGTCATGCTGGCTGTGCAGGCCGATTGTGTGGAGGCATTTAGAGCCTGTTTGTGGTAAACTGGACACAGGCAGTTTCCAGGCAGTTCAGGATACAATAAGGCAGTAACAAGCAGGCAAGCATGGATACAAAGGCAGAGCACAGATGCAACAGCAGAGCATGGATACAAGGGCAGAGCAGGTTGTGTCACCTGCTTATCTCCTTTTATCCATACAGCCCGCGACTGATGAACCTTTGGACACAGAATAGCCAATCAGAATGGCAGTTAGCCAAACCTGACCATATGAGGTAAAGCCATAGGCTTGCTTTACCCAAATTTGGAAAAACATAGGCCTTGCACAAGGCAGGCACAAGTCAAGTGTGTGTACCTTGTTCACCACAGGATGTAAACAGGAGCAAACCAAGTCTGGGCAAGCCACAGTCCCCAGACTCAGTGGCTCCAGGTTCTTTGTCCTCCTTCCTGCGGTTACTTCTCTCCACAGCAAAGGGAGGGGGGTCAGAAAAACATCTCTGGGCAAGCCAGGACATGTTCAGACCTGTTTTGGCCTATTAAGGCCTACCACGACAGAACTGAATTGCAGTGAAGGTGTTTTAAGTGGTGCAATGGTGTGCACATGCTAAACATGAAACAAACCCTGCAGGGTATTGTTTTTCTGAACGAGCTCGGAAGGCACCAAAGATACTCATAGTGCAAATTGCTTTCCATGCATTACCTTCTGCTCCCTGTGGGCTAAAGCTCCTTGCACATGTTTTTTTCTGGACTGTAGGGAATGGAGCATGACTCTGGAAATGAGGAAAGTATTAATGAAGTACTCTGGTAGGTTTTGGCGTGAGTAAGACAGACATTGGTAGTTTTGTCCTTTTAGGTTGCGAGTTTAAATACTTCTGTCTGTGCTGCAGACGTGGTGCTTGAAAAGGAAAGCTTGACAGCTACCTCACCATTAGCAGCAGGATTAGAGAGACAGCTAAAACTTAGTCCCTAATGAAGTCCAGAGCTCTGACATTCTGGGCTGGAGGAAGGACTTTTTAACCCCTGACTTGACTGGATTCCAGGAGGCAGCTTTTTGCAAGCATGTAATGAAACACATTCATCACTGATTCATGTTGTTTTGCAAGATAAAAAATAGGCATAGTTTTATGTATTTTGAATGATCTTTCTAAAATAAATAGTTACAATTAAAATTCTGAACAAGTAAATTAATACAGACCCCCCCCAGGCTAAATCCTCAGATCCGCCCTTCACTCTATCACGGAGACATCGACAATTGTTGGTTTTCTGTAGAACAAAAGTTTCACAGCTGTATTTAGAAGTATGCTGATGAAAAGTGATTCATAAGGTGAAGTAATCATTTTACACAGTGCATTTGGCAGATTTCAGCCAAATTACACCATAAAAGAAATATTACATTTGACAGCTAACTTTTAGGGACGTGAAATTTGGGAATAAAAACAGACTATCCAGAGACTTACTTATGACTTAGCTGCTGTCTGATGATTCCCTGTTTTTCATATCCAGTTGTGCTCTGTATGTTTTTCCCATCATTGTTGTGGATTTTAGCTTTAGATAATTTTCTGATGCCCTTCAATTGTGAAATAATTCACATTTGTTTGGCTTAGGCATAATTGGAGATTAATTTGTCTACCGTAATTTATACACTGCAAAGATTTCTTACCAGCTAAATATAAAAGTAATTAAACTTACAAAGTTTTAAGCTACCTTTAAGGCTTTTAAGTTGCATCCACATTGTCTGTTGTATTTCATTTGACAAGGGCATGTGTGATTTGCCAAATTAGTGTGTACATAATGCTAGATGACTTCAAACTCTCAACAAATAATTACAAGGGTTTAATAGAATGGGCTAAACCTCTTTACCCCCCTTTGCATGAGTGACTTGGGAGCAAAAGGTCAAGAATACTGTGTGGAGTGTTCAAGAGTAGTAGATTTATCAGACAGTCCTATTCAGTCTCCACCTTCCTATTGAAGCTGTCCTAATGCTCTGCAATTAGTAGACAGCAGTTACCAGGGATGTTAATGTTCCTTCCAGGTTCTGTTTGCTTGGTCGCTTGTGTAGTGTCCCTGTCAGGGCTTTGAGCGTGGAATTCTCTTGCAAGTGATTTATTGTATTTATATCTAGAGGATGAGTTCCAACTGTTTGAGGATTTTATGTGTTGGTTACTTTTTGGGTTTTGGGGGTTTTTTTGTTGTTGTTTTTTTTTGTTTGTTTGTTTGGGGGTTTTTTTGGGTTTTTTTGTTGTTGGTTTTTGTTTGGTTGGTTTTTGTTTGGGTTTGGGTTTTTTTTTGTTTGTTTGTTTTTCTGAGATATCTTGGTTTCAGATAGCAACTAGTGACAAAGTTGGAGAATTTACAACCCGTTCTTAATAAATATTTCTTCGTAGAATGAAAGAAGTTTATTTTCCACCTGTCATGAACTCTTCAAAAATAAATTCCAAATATTTTACTGTTTTAAACATTAAGTAAGATATTGATATCAGATTTATAAGAACCTATTGAGTACAATTGGAACTGAGGACGTTACCAAGTCTGTGTATTCTAGGAAACCCGTGGGATGTTTTACAAAAGAATGTGCCCTTGCCTAAGCTTCTCATTCAGAAATTAAACCCCTATTGATACATGGAAACAGACTCCTATTCATATGTTCCATATGATTTGTAGCATCCTAATCCTTGCCATGAATCCTTTCCTTATGCTCCGTCTCGTAGACTGAAGCGCATCGTTTCAAAACGTGGCTTCCTCACATTTCTCTTGGCAGACGTCAGCTCTTGGTCGCTTCCAGTCCTGGTCAGCTCTTGTGCACAAGTGCCAGGGGCTTCCTAAATCCCATCAGGAGGCAATTCACTTTTAGGTGCTTTAAAAAATCTTCTGTGAGTATATATTTAACATCTACAATGAATCTGCACAGTCATACAACTACCTAATTTAATAACCTTTAATTTAATTCACTTTTACCAGCACTTTGTTTTTTTTACCTTCAGCTGTTAGTGTCTTTTGGGTAAAACACGTACAGCTCTACTCGTCTGGGACATCATTGTATGGCAGTAGCCATCAGAAAATAATGAATAGTGCAGCTTGAGGAGGGTAGATTTAGACTAGATATTAGAAATAAAGTGCTTTACAATGAGTGTAGTGAGACACTGGCACAGGTTGCCCAGGGAGATCTTGGATGCCCTCTCCCTGGAGGTGCTGCAGGCTGGGATGGATGAGGTCTTGGGCAATCCATTCTAGTGGAAGGTGTCCGTGGCAGGGGAGTTGGAATTTCAGATGATCTTTAAGGTCCCTTCCAGCTCAAACCATGCTATGAATCTGTGACATGGTAGGCCGAATGACTGTGCAGCTGGTACATATTGCCTCCTCCACAAACTTACTAATAACATGCCCAACTTAAGCAGAATTTTGTTGACTTGTGGTTGTTCTACTAATGTAAAGCTGTTACTGCAGTTACTTGCTGGATTCCAAGTGAAACTCTGAAACCATAATATTTGTTTCCGCTCTTGGCTTCTGGGTGAAATACATTTTATAACTTCTTTATAAACACTGGAAATGGTACAGGTCCAAGAATTACCATCTGCTATATGGTTTGTAAAACTGTTTATGTAACACTGATGAGTATGTTACAGTGGTAAAAAAATGCCAAGAACATGTCACTAGAACTTGGACTCATCTCCACCTAATTACTGCCAATTAAAATTAAGCAGCCTTGTCCGATCCAGAGCGCTTTGCAGCATCCAGAGCGCTTCGTGAGTCAGCATTAGGTGCAGTTAGAAAACAGACATGTTCCGGCTTGTGCAGAGAGAGATGTGGAAATACAGTCCCCTGAAGAGAACAGTCCAAATGTCCTAGAGATATTACTGTAAACTGAACTTCTTCACTGGCAAGCTGCCAGAACTCAGGAAATGTTTCATGGTGCAAATCTTCTGTCCACTGATTTTCTTCCTTTGCTGTTAAAATGTGTAATGTTAGCAGCTCAAGTGGACCAAAAGCTTCCTTTGCACACTGCATTCTTCCTTCAGTTTGTTACACCTTGGTGTTTCTTCTGGGATTGAAGGAACCGCCACTGGGAATTCCTGTTTGTTTGCGCTTTACAAAGTGAACTCAGATATAAAATGTCTCCTGCAGTGTCCCATACAAGAGAGCTCACAGCAAAAGGAAAGAATGAGTGAGCTGCCTAACCTGGATGTGTGCAAGCACATACCACAGCCTCACCTTCAGAGTCCTGGGTCTGTCAGTCATGGCTGACAAAGCTTCCTATGCAGTGTTGACTTTGGAACAAGTACCTGGCACAAGCAAGCAGCACAGTTAATTCCTGTTGGCTGCTTGCTTTTATCAAGCACAACAGTAGTGGCAGATGTGCTTCCTGGCCCTTCCAGGGTTGCAGTTCACAGCTAAGTTGTGTCACTTTCCTAGGTGTGTGTCATGACCACATGGATTTATTTACCTGGTTGCACCTCTTGTTGACCCATAGCTGAGGTAACACCAAGGGGTACTGTGCTGGTTTGAGGCTAATTGGAATATTTTAATGGAGAAAAATTAGATGATAGGCTGTGAAAAGCAAACACTGGTGATGTCTGCTGCACTCAGAGGCTTGCTGAGTTTTACAAGAACAAGAACACATAGATAAGACACTCGGAGAGTCTTGGTCTCTCTAGCTGCTGTGTCTGCTGGCCTCTCTGCTAACCCAACTAACCACTCTGCTTCTGACCCCCCTTGCCCATCCTCCAAACTCACCTTGCATGTAAGGCAGAGGGGTGGAAAGAAGGTGGAAGGGTGGTTGGGAGCCCCTCCTGAGGACTCTGATTTCTGGGAGGGGAATTGTGTTTCTGTATTACCTTTAACTTGTGTATCTGTAACTATTCATGTCTATTGTTATATCTCCACTTGTACATTGTGCTGAGCTGTAAATCGCGCTTCAGTCCTTAACTTCCAGCTGGCTGAGTCTAGTCTGGGGGATTTTATAAAATGTGGGGGGGCAGGGAACTCCCAAACCATCACAGGTACTGCTTCTTCACGTTCTCACAGCTGAACTTGAGGTCCAAACCTGACCTTTGCTTTTGGATAACAAACATAATCCAACAGCTTCTCTTGCTGGACCTGCTGAGACTGCAGCCATGTGAAGGTTTCTTTGCCACACCGTTTTGTTGGCTTCCTATTTTCAGGAACAACAAATCAGGTTGAGCTTTCTATCAGCGTTTGAAATGAGGACAACACAGATTTTATTGTAGAAGGAAAATTGGTTACATTTGTGGCTTTTAACATCAGAAGTGAAAGAAATTTCTAACAACAAACAGGTGAATTCGAAGTCGAAACCCTTATTTGCTTGCTTTTATTTAGTGTTTCTTTGAGGCTTTGTTCAGCTTGAAGGGCTGGCCTGGGTGGAACAGTGCCCTTGGAGCCAGTGTCCCTTCTGAGCCTTCATTGACTTCATTCATGCAGAAATATTTCTCTGTTACTAGGACAAAGAATTCTTCAGCTCTGGAGCATATCTACTTTTCCTTCCCCTACACTTCTTAATATGGAATAAAAGATCTGAAATCAAGAGTGACTACTCAATTTTACCTGTGTCTTAAGGAATCATCCCTTAATCCATGTCAAATGTCTGGCTAACTGTTTTTTTTTCCCTTTAATCTCCATAGGGAGGGTGGTGAGACCCTGGTACAGGTTACCCAGGGAGGTTGTGGAGCACAGAATCACCCAACATGATCTTTCATCATGTCGGGTGATTCTGTGCTGCACAACCTCCCTGTAGGTGCTCAAGGCCAGACTGGATGAGTCCTTGAGTGACCTGTTCTAGTGGGAGGTGTTCCTACCTATGACAGGGGGGGTGGAACTGGATGATCTTTGAGGTCCCTTCCAACCTAAACGGTCCTGTGGCTCTATGAAATCGTGGACACATCACATCTTCCCAGCTTTCTTCTGAGAACCCCAGCTTCCCTCAGACCTCCTCTCTTTAGACTGATAAACCCCAGGTATTGGAAACTTTCTGTGCAAAGAATTCTCATTGTTCTGTTTCCCTCAAATGAGTCCACCTTGAAGTGTGAGGCATGAGACAATTAATTTCAGCTTATAGAGGAAGAGAATTACTCAGTGTTTTGCGTGTTGCAGCCTTTCTTCTGTACCTCAGAGCAGCCTTGCCTTTTTTTTTTTGCCCTGCACAGTTCTTAGCCTGTATTTTGCAGTTGATTGTTCCTACGTGTATGTGATGCAAATGCTATTGATGGGTAGCATCCTATATTTTGTCTGAGCTTATTTCTTCCACTCTTCTCCTTGCACTGTCTGCAAATATAGTATGCATACACTTTTTCTCCCTTACCTCTCACAACTGAAATTACTGAGTGGTGTACACCCAGGAGAGGTGTTTGTGGAGTGCCCTTAGTACCTCCTTCCAGCTTGTTGGTAACCTTTTGATAGCTGCTTTCTTACTACTTCTGTCTAACCAGTGTTGTTTTCTTTCTAGTTACCTGCCATTAGATTATATTCCTCTGAATGTTTTTAAAAGAAAATGTCATGTGCTTCAGGGTCCAAAGCCTGAATCAAGTCAAGAGAATATGACACGTGCTGCTTTCCATCTGCAGTCACAAAATGCCACCTTGTTTTAAAAGGCGTTTGTGTGGGGGGTGGATTTTGCTGGTGATTAAAAGTAGATTCCCAGGCCTGTGTTCATGGTTGTCTTCCAGGGGTTTACAATGTCTGTTTATGTCTGATGGTGTCTCACAGTAGGCACCTTCCTCCTTAGGAAGCCAGTTGAATTGCAGGTTTGTCTAATTCCTCCTTTCCCAGACTGTATGATGCTTTTTGTTTAACTTAAAACATAACTCGTCTAAGGCATCCTGAAGGGGCTTCAGCTTTTCCACTGGTGCAGTCACCTTGGGCTCATGATAACTCTGCAGCTGACCTCAAGAAATGAGATGACCTGTGGCTGGGAACATGAGATTATACTACATGTTCAGTAGCTGACAGAGGCAGATGTGACACATCACAACTATGCTATTAGTTAAGCTGCTTATCTTGACTATAAAGCTGAACAGAATCATCTTTGCCCCCTAAATAGCAATGCTTAAGCTTTATCTGGTACAAAATACCAAATTTCTGTGATTTCCTAATGAGATGTTAATTTTGAATGAGGTATATTTTAAGGAGACCTAGGAGCTCATTGTCATTGAGCTGTTAGGGTTTTGTGGCACAGTAGTGCCATGTAGTGCCAGTCCCATTTCCAGGTCAGTTTATTCATTGCTTTTCTTGATAGGACCAACTCACCTGGATAAGAATGTTTCAGCTTGTGTTCTGAGCTAACTGCAGACAGCTCCAGGGCTGCAGGTGCCCTCAGAAGAGTTGCCTTCAGGACAACTCCAGCTCAAGTGCATTGCGATAAGGATGTGTTCAGTGCCTACTTTTGCAGGGCACCTGACAATCTTCCTTAGTAATGGAAGGAGGACCCAGGAAATCACAGACCTGTCAGCCTGACCTCAGTGCCAGGCAAGACAATGGAACAGCTCATCCTGAGTGCAATCAGAGGGCACCTACAGGATGGCCAAGGGACCAGACCCAGCCAGCTTGGATTTGGGAGGGGCAGGACCTGCTTGACCAACCTCATCTCTTTTTATGCCCAGGTGACCGCCTGGTGGACATGGGGCAGGCTGTGGATATAGTCTGCCTGGACTTCAGCAAGGCCTTTGACACTGCCACGGCAAACTCCTGGCCAAGCTGGCAGCCCTTGGCTTGGACAAGGGCACTCTGGGCTGGGTCAAGAACTGGCTGGATCTGATAGAGGGCAGGAGGGCTCTGAAAAGGGACCTGGAAAGGCTGGATGAGTGGGCACAGTCCAATGCCATGAGTTTAACAAGTCCAAGTGCCAGATTCTGCACTCTGACCACAACAACCCCATGCAGTGCTACAGGCTGGGGACAGAGTGGCTGAAGAGCAGCCAGGGAGAGGGGGGCCTGGGGGTACTGGTTGGCAGTGACTGAACATGAGTCAGCAGTGTGCCCAGGTGACCGAGAAGGCAAATGGCATCCTGACCTGGATCAGGAATAGTGTGGCCAGCAGGACCAGGGCAGTCCTTCTGCCCCTGTACTCAGCAGGGCAGAGTGTGGCCACTGGTTAGGCCACACCTTGAGTCCTGTGTCCAGTTCTGGACCCCTCTAAGAAAGATGTCGAGGTGCTGGAAAGGTGTCCAGAGAAGGGCACCAAGGCTGGTGAGGGGCCTGGAGCACAACCCTGTGAGGAGAGGCTGAGGGAGCTGGGGGTGTGCAGCCTGCAGAAGAGGAGGCTCAGGGCAGACCTCATTGCTGTCTACAACTACCTGATGTGAGGTCGTAGCCAGGTGGGGTTGGACTCTTCTGCCAGGTACCGAGGGACAGAACAAGAGGACACAGTCTCAAGCTGTACCAGGGCAGATTTAGGCTGGATGTTAGGAGGAAGTTCTTCACAGCAAGAGTGATTGGCATTGGAATGGGCTGCCCGGGGAGGTGGCGGAGTCCCCATCCCTGGAGGTGTTTAAGAGGAGGCTGGACGGGGCACTTAGTGCCATGGGTTAGTTAATTAGAGGGGTTAGGTGATAGGTGGGACTTGATGATCTCAAGGGTCTTTTCCAACCTGGTTAATTCTTGTCTTTGCAAGTAAAAACTTCCCCTATGAACTGACCACATACATTGCAAGAAAACATGAAAAAGTGTGGGAGGAAGAGAAAATATTCTTGTATTTGCGATTTTTGGGGAACTTGCCTTTATTATTTGTTCCCCTTACTGGAGCAGTGACAGCTACAAAGATGTGGAGCTGAATGTGCTGGATGTGACAGAATATAGAAGCTGTTAAAAGGTTCTCTGACTAAAAATGAGCTAAGTTGTTGAGGAATTTCTGACATTTTTTCTTTGTGATTTTGGTGATACGTTTGCATACGCAGATAATTTGGATTTAAACTTGTAAACCTTAACCAAACTTAGACTCTAGCTCAGAGGTTCTGCCCTGTCTCTGTTCAGAGGGCGTTAGGCAGCCTGCCTGAATGGCTTCGTTCTCTTTTGTCACTGACACTTCACCCACCTGGTACTGCCTCTGTGTCGTAGTTTTAGGTGCCCCTTGTGTATTTGCAGAGCAAAACCAGTTGTGGGAGGTTTGATTGATCTCATGAACAGAATTAACGCACCAACAACAATTCTTGAAAGGTTATTTTCATAACTGCCATTTTCTTTGATGAATTAGTTACATATCCAATGCTATATTATTATTTTTTCTATTTGGGGAGATTTTGTGATCGCACACAACTTGATATGGAGTTGTGGTTTTTTGTTTTTTGCTCTTTGGTTCTTCAAGCACAGTTTTGGGATTTTAACGTATTTTCAAGACTTCCTATCACACTTACAAGCAGAGCTCTGTGTATAACGTGCAGGTAAGCAGAGAAATCTGCATGGGGCAATCATCACAGAGAGACATCACAGAGCCAGAAGTAAGAGTTCAACAAGCTGCAGTGTGGTCATTTAGCTGGAGCGTAGAAGCAAACTGATGTTGTCCTCATGCTCATAGCTCAATACCCACTTCTTACAGCCTTGGTGATGCCATTCCTGTTCTACATGCTAGACAGTTAATATTTTTGAGTATCAGAGTGAAAATCTTACTTCAGGTCATTACAAATAGCTCATTCATATTCATCTTCGTGTTCACTCTCTAACCTAACCTAGCAGTGGCCTGGGTGTATCCGGAATCGTCGTTAATTTATTTTAGATCTTTTTATAGCTTTACATTCTATTATAAGTTTATTCTGATTACATATGTCATTGTTATTAAATGTCAGAGATAGAGGTAATAGAATACAAAAATATAAATGGATCATCCCCTCACAATCATATTTTCCCCAGGTTGAAACAAAGCAAACAGCCATACATTTCCCTTAAATCCAATTCTGGATCATTTGGGGGATGAAAATCTCCTATCCATTTCTCTTGAATGCTGGAGTTAATCAGTCCAGCCATGCAAGAGAGGTTTTCCTCTCTGAAATGTTGAATGACCTGCAAACATCATTAATTCTACTGGCAAAACCCAGCTCCAACATCTTTGCCCTCTCTTTTTCTGTTCTATTATTTGCCTTTCCTTGGTTGTTTTCCCAGTTGCAGAGAGCCAGCAAGAAAACCCAGAGGAGAATTCGACAGTAGATAAATTTAGCACCGGTCTCTATGTGGGATAGAACTGCTGCAGATATCATCATTAGTTAACCTGAGCTGAATCCAGCGTGGCTTTAAGATGGTTTGCTCTCTGCCCTGCTAGCAGCCTGGCCCTTTGGTGACTGTGCTCATTGCTCTAGCAACAATGGGACAACACCAGCACAGCCTCTGCCGCGGGGTGGATGTGGCTTTGTGCGCCTGTCAAGGTAGCTTTCTCCGTGTCCCATGGCCTTACAGGCAGTTTCATTTCCCATCATTATGCCTTCAGAGATTTGTTTTTGCCATTTCCTATTTTCATTCTGTGCCTGGTTTGGAGAGAGTGTTTGGGGTTTGCTGTAGCAGAAGATTACTTTTTTTGTTGTTTTATGAAACCTTGCCAGAAAAAGGTTAAAAATCAGTAGTGGAAAAATGGTCCCTCTGTCTAAAATTCAACAAACCAACTGAACCCTTAACTTCCTGCCTTAATTAGATCCTTTAACTGATGTTGGCTGCTTCTGCTAGCTGTGTGAGGTAGGGGCTTTGCTGAAGGGGTTCAAGAAGGGAACGTGGCTGAGTGACTCAGTGGCTGTGTCTGAGCCTATAGCACAGCATTGTTGCTACACAAAACCAGGGAAAAAGGCTGCGTCCAGCTGAACTAATTAGACACTTGGGTTTTTCTTTGTTTTCAAGCTCTTTTAAGAGAAATTGCATTTACTCAAAAGTACATATTACAAGAAACACTAATCTCTGAAGAAGCGAGAGTGTTGCAAGTAGAAAGGTAGTTAACATCGCTAGAAATCTGATTTCATATTTGGTAATAACACATGGAAGTTGATTAGCAATCAGATGTGAAATGTTGGTAGATAACAGCTTTGGTTTGCGACCCCGAATGCAGTATTGTCATTTAACTTCAGTATAAGCAGATTTCTGTTCAATTGCAGTGTCATATTCTTGCCAGAATTGCAGAATTTTTCTTCAGTAATATAATTCCCTGGGTTTGCATGAAAGCCTGATGGGCCATCATTCACTGCTGACTACACCATTTGTCATGTCCGTTCCATGTTTCTTTCCAAGTATTATAATTGATTCATTCAGGATAGATTGAGCCAAAAAATGATGTGCATCCTCTGCTGTGCTGCTTTTACCCTTTTCCTTGAATGTTGTCCCTACTTGCTCGCTCTTTGTTTATTTACTTTTTTTTTTTTTTTTTTTTTAGGTATAGTTTTATATTTGGTGCATGTAATAGTTACAAAACCATAACCTTGTCAAAAGATGTTTTTGTGGTTCAGGCACAGCTAACCGTGTTACATTCTTTCACATTTTATCTAAACACACAAAAGTTGAGCTGTCAATCTCATTTGGAAACATAAGCAGTGAGAGTTGTCATTGCATTTGGGTCCCAGCTGTGTTGCACATTTAGTAGTGTGGAGTATAATTTCATTTATAAGAGTTTCCACTACAACTCTACTGGCTTAATTTAATCTTAATTTCTCACATCTTCTAAAAGACACATGTTTTTTCTCTGGGGTGCAAGATCAGATTTTTCTGGTTGTGATCCTTTAGAATTTTTTTTTCATAGTCCTGGGTTGAATAGGTGAGACCTGCAAGTAAAGGTAGAAAGAAAATAAGAGTGTAATCTTGAAAATTCAGAAGAGAATCTGGGTATAAATCCTTTTTTCCTGTACATTTGCTTCTGGATTTCCTCTGCACAAGTCACAAGTTTTGCCCTGTGATTCCATGGAGTCTTGGAGGAGGCAGCTCCAAGTGTGGAGGTGTGATGTTATCATAGAATCATAGAGTGCAGTAGGTTGGGAGATGATCTGGTCCAGCCCCACTGCAGTAAGCAGGAACATCCCCAGCCAGATCAGGTTGCTCAGAGCCTCATCCATCCTGACCTTGAACGTCTCCAGGGCCGGGGCCTCCGCTACCTTCCTGTGCAACCTGTGCCAGTCTTCCACCACCTGATGTCCAGTGTCAGTGGTTCTCCCGTGGCGATGTGGTCTGACACGGTGCATTTTTCTTCCTGACCTTGGGTTGAGAGGAAGGAAAGGAAAGGTTTACTATCAAACTCTCCACCCTAATCCTGCTGGAGTGGAGGAAGATAAAAAAGTGATCATTCCTGCTTGTGCATCATCTGGGAAGAGTCAGGATGTGGAGACAGCACAAAGGGCTCGGATTTGGTACTGGGGAAATGTTCACAGCACGTTGTGCATGGAACATTATTTTTGCTCTCAGAATGTCCAGGGGCCTTGGTATGATAATTGTTCAGTGTCTGTGAGAGATGTGATTCCATTTGGGTGCATGGACAAAAGCATTTGCGCATCTGTAAAGGGACCATAACTTAGTTTGACATACAGATACTCCTTTGGATTGGGCTTTCTTTTCGAGTGTAATAATCTCTCTAAGGAGCTTAATACAGAGAATGGTATATCCTCTGGAGTTCAGCACAGCTCACAAAGGGCTGTAGGTAGCTTTTAGTTCCTGCAGCAAGGGATGTAGCTGGCACGCTCAGAGGCAGTCACATTCTGTCACTATGAGCCTTCCTTCTCCACCAAACAAGACACCTTAACTTGGAAGAGAGATTCCCCCAGCAGGTCTTTGTGGCACATGTGCTGCGGCAGTATGCCAGCAAATGTCCTGTGCTTGTCGTGCTTCCTCCCCATGTGGCTATAATGAGGCCTCTGTGTAGAGGAGTTTCTAATTTACCCTTACCCTGAAGGAGAACTTAAGCAGTATGGGCATATGTTGTTGCTGAGAGCTGCTTACTCTAGCAGTTCCATGAGTGAAAGTCATTTGTTTCCTCAGATGGCCTATTATGCATGGTATACTCAACGGCCATGGAGAAAATCTTTAGAAGAGTTATGAGAAGACCTACTAATAAAAAACCCTCAAAATATGATTGCTGACATCCAGCCTTACAGTTCAGTGTGGGAACTTCTCCTTCCCACACGGCAGAGGGAGAGCAGAGTAAGCTTACATGCAGCACCTCTCTCCATACACAAATATAAACAGAGATTGTTGATGTCTTGTTGGAAGCCTAAGGAGTGTCAGGACTTGGCTCTGCTCCACTTCTGTTTTCTTTGAGGAAAACATACATGTATGTGACTGTAAGTTAAACTTGATTTATAAATATGCGCCATTACAATTGACCCCATTTGCTCATGTGCCAAAACTGTCCAGCAGGGAATTTGGAGAACCTAAATTTATTGCTGTGCATTCTTCTGACTCCCACCGTGGCTCTGGCTAAAGCCAAGCCAGAATGGAGCAGAGTATTGCTGCTGTGTGCTGAGCTGTGGTGCCCAGTGGGCACAGCTGGCAGTTGCTGGTGCCGCTGACTTTCTACCAGTGGCAAATTCTCCTTGGGTGGGGAAATATAAGCAGACTATGGTGCCTTTTAAATTACTGCTGGCCAGGCAAAAAACAGTGCCACCATCCTGAAGCTGGGGAGCTGGTCCCTGGGACATTGGGAATGATGGGAATCATAGAGTGATAGAATGGTTAGGGTTGGGAGGGACCTCTGGGGATCAAGTCCAATCCTCTTGCCAAAGCAGGATCGCCTTGGGCAGGTGATGCACACAGGCATGCATCCAGACAAGAATGTAACAGAGGTGAGCTATGCTGAGTAGCTCTAACGGCATACAACTCACCCTTCATCTCAGGCTTTCTAGTATGAATAATATCCTACAAGAAGCTTACAATACACTGCTGCAATTTTCCCTGTCTCTGGGGCATCTGCGGTGCTGGGCACACTGAAGGCATTTTGCTGCATTCATTTGCAGCTTGAGTGGCTGGCAGGGGTCAGCAGCAGAGTGCAGGCTTTTTCACCCCTTGAGCACTGAAGCATTGAGTAGCAGTTATTATTAGCAATTAGTGGTGGCATTATTATTACCAATTAGTGGATGTATGAAGCAAATCATTAGTTTTAGTTCAGTTACTAGCAGCCAGGTGTTTGTGAAACTGGCCATGTGCAGCTCGCATTGTGGCTCAGCAGTCATCCTCCAGGCCACTCACTGAAACTGTCATCTCTGTACATGGAGTTTCGTTGTCTTGTTCCATCTGTTCCCCTCCTGCAAAAACCAAACCAAACCCCAAGATGTTTGAAGTCAATGTGGAAAGGGTTTTTGTGGCTATTGGTGTGGTGTGCCTGATGAGTGAATAAATAAGGCAATTTCAATCTCCAGGCCAGTATTCTGAAAACTTCAGTGCACAGAATTCATGAGGTAAAGCCAAAATGGACATTTCCAGGTTTGTTGCTGGTCACTGCTTCATTTGTAAGAGGAAAATCGTCCTGTCAAGGGAGGGAAAATTACAATACAAATTACTCTTTGTCAGCAGGACTTTTTCTCTGGGACTACTGGTCTGATACCCTTAGTACTCACTATTTCCATATACCTATTAGTTTTAGGTAGTGACTTTACACAAGACATTATAGACAGAAGGCAGGATGAAATTCTGTTTAAGAACTTAAATTGCACTTTTGTACTGTGTTTTAATTAAAATAGTTAATGTGAAGAAATGGAATTTTATCTTTTTCCTTATTGAACTACATATTTAGCTTTGCAGATTGCAAGGGGATCCATAGCTGTAGCTCTATGTAGAATAATTAACAAGATGGGAAAAGTAAGAGTAATGAAATATTGCATAGTCTTGACTTTAATCATGTAACTAGAATAGGCATTAGAACTCTTTTTAAACGTTTCCTGGGGTGATGAGGGGAGGGCTGGGGTGCTGCGTTCTCTTTTGGTGATTCCAGTGCCTTTTGATTTTTCAGTGTTAGTGAGGAAATGAATGACAAAGTCCTTTGAGACTGGCTTAAAGCACACAGGAGTTGTCAGCTGGCATGGCTCAGGTTTGTTCCAGCACTAGCTGGGCAGAGACATCTGGTGGTGCACTCAAGGAACAGTTGAACTCTTGCAACTGGAAGTGCAGAAGCAGTGAAATAATGATTAAGTCAAAAGCACTGTTATGCTCACACTGTAATTGCTGTTCTGTTTCAGTATTGTTCTAGAACCTCTTACATGCCTGGTTGGGTATGGGTTTAATTTACTGGGGAAGTAGAAACTAAGGCCTTGAGCTGGCAGCTTACAGACACCCTTGACTGAAAGGACACTTAGCCTATAGGCAGTTGTGGGTTTAAAATGAGATTTGTCATACCAGATCCTGGTTCTGGATGTGTATAAACCCTCTGCATTTTGAGCTCTGTAGTTCTGCAAGGAATTGGCTGTGATCTCTGAGCAAAGCTGATTTCACTTGTTTGTCTGTCATGTTTCAATCTGTCTTTCAGTCCATCTTTCTGTAAAAGTGCTATGATAACTTTCAGCTTCTGAGTTCCATAGGTAAGGCAGTCAGAAAAGTGAAATCTTTATACATTCTTGGTTACAAAGTGCTGTACTAATTAAAGGTACAGGGAGCAGTTGCATTCTATGTGTTTCCCTGGAGCTCCTTAGACCATGTACACGTGGCCAGTATTTCAGGTGCAGTCATCTCAAACCATTGGTCTCTGCTGGCAGTAGGCAAAGGGCTGTGTTCACCCACTCCTGCTTATGAAGCTTTTGTTACCACTGTTCTTGCCCTCTCGTAGAGTAGTTGTGTTCTTGAAATGATGGTGTTGATAAAATCGTAGCTTATTCTTCACATGTTGTGCCAGGAATGTATTTTTACCATCATTTATTTCCCATTCAATTCTTCTTTTTTTTCCCCATATCTGCTCTTTGTTTTTCTACCAACATGACAGTGAGAGTTTTTCCAGGAAAAAGCTGTAATGGCTCCAAGCTTCAGGTCCTTTCATTGTGTCCTAGGCAGAAGAAAGTCAATAACTTAAATCTTTCACAGTCATTTATGGGTGCTTTTCTGTGGTCACTACTTACACAAGGAACCTTATAATCTGGGAGGAAGGATGTATAGAATCAAGCTCAGCATCACTACAACCACTNGCCCAGCACTGAGTTGCTCTCTGGGCTGCACTCACACTGCAGGCTCATGTTGAGCTTTTCATCACCCCAGACCCCCAGGTCCTGTTCCTCAGGGGAAAAAAAAATGAAGAAATTGAAAACCTGGGACTTCTACATTGAGTCTTCTTCAAGTGGTGAGCTGCAGAGGTCAGCGCTGTGCAAAGTGGCACAATTAATCTCCAAGTCAGAGTAACTATTCCCTCACAGCAGGGTGGGTGCTCAGTTTAAGGTCCAACCTCCTTTTTCTCCTTGCATTAACATTTGTATTTCATGGCTTCTTTTCCATAAAGCAACAGTTCTTTATCACATGAAATCTTCCAGTCTTACTCCAGTGGTCTGTCACCATCCTCTCCACTCTTGTTTTGGGTGAAGGAGAGAAGCACTGGCATTTGTGTGCTCCACTTTGTTCCTGAGATGTCCCAAGGCCGTGATGACAACTACGAAGTTGGGAACAGCCACACAGTTGTTACAGATGTGCTGGTTTTGATTAATGAGAAGCTAATGTTTGTCTTTCTAGGTAACAGTTGATGTATAAAACTTAGTGTTGAAAGCAGCCCATTACAGAAAGAACTCTTGGTTGTATTTTTCAGGTGCAAAGATGGCTTGAAAGGATTTACTTACTCTGCACTGAAGTAAGTAAAGTTTCTGTGGGTATGTAGCATAAAGTGGAGGTTGTAAGGAATCCTGCACAGTGGCAGCTGTGTGGCATGAAAAGAGTATTCCTTAGAACGATGCTATTGTAAAACTTCTCCAGCTTTTGGGGTTTCCAGAATATTTTGAAGAAAGCATAATGTGCTGGCAAGAGAGGAAAGCTTTTATATTGGAAACTGTTCTTAAATGAAATGCAGACATGCAGTTGAATGATTTTGAAGGGACATTAATCTTGTTTCTTTCTAAAACTGGAATATGTGACCCGTGCTATTCTCTTGGAAGCAGACAATTGCTGGGTTTTGATCTGAAGTTTGTTTACTGCATTTACAAAATGTTTAGTGGACACCAGTACCTCTGTAACAAGCAGTGAAATAAAGCATGCATTTGTTGCATATTTATTTGAGATGTCCTCAAAACGCCACTAGATCTTGTCTGCCATTGGGATCCAGGCTCTCCTAAGATTCACTCTGCTGTTACTCATTTGTTTGTGGGAGTTTTACAGAGCTCTCCTTGTGTCAGAAATACAAAGACAGGTTATTCTTACCTTTCTCTTACATACTCTGCTGCCTGTCTGTCCCTTGGGACAGCCTCGTGCATGGTCAATGTCAACTCACAGGTGGTGAAAACAGATGAAGTCAAGCAAGACAGGCTTGGTGTTGGTAGTGTGAAGTATTTTATAGTGGTTGCAGCTATGAAACAGCCATGGAATTTGATATCAGCTGCAAAGAATTAAATAATTCAGTCTATAGCCTAGATATGCTCCTGTAGCAATGTGCAGAAATGGTGCTTTCTGAACTCACCAGTTCACAGTCACAGGCAGAAACCCAGCACTCTTAGACCTTCAGCAAGGCCACCACACTTCACTATAACTTGGAGTACAGTGCCGAGAGTTAAGAAGCATCTTGCCCTTGTGCCCGAGGGCATCCTCAATGCACAATAATTCTCCATCCCAGATGAGCTGGTCTGCTGACACTGCCAACTTCTGGGTGAAGGAAAAGGGCTAAAGGTGAAACTAAGCAAAACAAAGTGCATGCAAAAACATTTTGAAGATTTTATAAGAGAGATATTTTACAAAAATGTTATAGTAATTATCAACCTTTATGCAACCTCATTTTGTTGGAAATTATTGAAATATCTTGTGTACCTTTTTATTTTCTTATCTGGCATTTTTCTTTTCTATGGCAGGTGGACCTTCCTAGTAATATTTTTGTTCCTAGTTTAAAAGAATTCCCAGCAGCAGTTGTGATCATTGAAATATATGTTGGTGGAGAGATCTTTCCAAAGAGATACAAGGTTTGGCAGCGGTATAGGATGTGTTTTCTTTTGCAGACCTCAGAGTCACTGCAAGCTCGTCTTAAAGACTTAAGAGATTTCACGTTTGTCTTTTGAGTTATTTATATAATTATTGTTTTGACCTGTTTTGTGTTGTTTCTTTCAGGTTCATTGTTGGCAAAGAAGAAATCCCCACTCACTCGTTTTCACCCGAAGCAGTGTTTTCGACACTAGACAGAAAGATAAAGCATTGTGAAAAAGTATCAGAGTCGATGAACATCCTGGCTCTAACAAAGAAGCTTATGGACAAAGTGTGAGTCAAAGAAAACAGAAGGAAAAAAAACATCAAAATGATGCATTCTTAATTAGCTCATTCTCATATTTTGTTGTGTTGTGTTTGACAGTGTTTTATAACACTTCTGCTTTGGAACTAAGCGTTCTGCATTTCACCTTTAGCGAGAGGTTATCAGTGGCAAATGATGAACTCTAGCGAAATAAAAATTGAAGTCCTGTTTGTCACAGCAGTGGCTTGCAACATGCAGTTGTCTAACAAGGGAGAAGGAATTAAGTCATGTCTGAGCAGCAGGGGGGTGGTTGCTTTTTCTGCAGTTTTCATGCTGTGTTTCTGCAGGTGTTGGTAGTGAAATTGAGGGAAAACTGCACATGAGCACACCTTACTTAGGTCACCATAAGTGACCATAACATCATCTCTTTGGGGAGCTGCATCCCTGTGTGGCACAAAGGAGAACTACCTAAGAAGAGGATTGGTAGCCATTAGGCCTTCCCCCACAGTCAGGAGATAGGGAGTCTGAAACTGTTAGATTTAGACATTTGAAGTTCCTCCTAGTCTGCAGGATACAATTTATTGCCCATTAGTATGAGTTTTAAGGTATGACATCAGAAGCTTTTCAGTCTGATACATTCAGATTGTGTACTTCTGCTGGGCATCATTTGTCTGCTTTAGACACATTGGGTGCCCCAGGAGCCATTCATTTACAGGGAGGATGGAATAAAAAACAGACCAGGAGTCTGTTTATGCCACAACTATGAATCCTCATTTCCATTGACCTTTCTGGAGCAGTTTTATGATGAGATATTTACCTGCTGGCATGCAAGAGAGAAATAGGTCTTTCAAGTGTGTTATGCTCGTCTTACTTGCTCAGATAATGAACAACCACAAGGTGACCTACATCACATGGGGACTTCTTAAGACTTTTGTGGGTTTGAGAATTTAGAAGTGTGAAGGAAGTTAGCAGTGGCTCTTCAGGCATGGGTCTGTTAGACAGCAAAAGACCTACAAGCAAACACAGCTCTTTTAGCTGAGGTGTTTATACCTATTTTTTTCTTAAATACCACTTACTCAGTTTGCTAGAGATAGTTCATAGCTCTTCCCCTGTTCATTAAATAGAAGGACCAAGGGACTATGAGTGAAGAAGAGCATTTTTTCTTTAAGATTTTGAAATTCTAGACCCAAGACACTTAGAAAACTTTCAGTTTTCAGCCCTAATGCTCTCGCAGGTTTCACTTCCATATGGTTCTTTTTAATATAATTGAGTCTAAATGCCTGTAACCTGATCACATTCTCATTACAATTTTTGCTACATAAACTGACCTCACAGATGATTTATGACCATTAGGCTTTATAGCACACAGTTCCAAACTTCGAAGGCATTTGACACAGTATATAAATTGTGTGATTTATTTTGCACTAAAACTTAAATACTTGACTCTGGCGCAATAGAAGGTTCAGGCCTGGTGTGACATTACTTTTCATTCTCTACAGTGCAAGGCTAACTTGCACTATAGTCATGCAGCCAAGCCCAAGACACTCTCTTTTAAATGCTTATAGTCAAGTTCTCAGTCTGAAGTAAGAGCTACAGAAAAACCTACAGAGTAGAAGAGTGAAGGGCTCCTAACTGACGCAAGTCTCGCAAGGCATCTCCCTGCATTTTTGTATGTTCTGCATTGCTCTTCAGTGAACCTTACAATGATATGAAAGATGTAAGGACAGAGACAAGAGATTCTTGGTCAAGTATCCTTCAAGAACCATGATGCAGAGACAAACTGGGAGGGTCATGTCACTTCTCTGTGTTGGCCGCAGCAGAAAACTTGTTCTTTCATTTTGTATTTAATGCGTAGCATGGCAAGAGTTTGAGTCCAAGTAAGTGTGCAGACACTTCTTGCCCTACAACTGAAGTATTGTTAGTTTTTATTGGCTTTTTATGGCATCATAAAAGTTCCAATGGGTAATGTGGAGAATGAGTCGGGGGGAAATGGCACTTTATGTATTTTTAGGTGAGAAAAATTTATGAAGTCTCCAGTTGATGATGCCGAAAACAGCTACGAGTCAATAAGTGTTTCATTGTGCTTTTTTTGCAGGTGCAAACATGGCCCAAGGCATAGATGCTGTAAACACTATGGAGATAATTGCATCTCATATTGTATTAAAGTAAGTGCAGAAGTTAGATTGAGAAATGCTGGCAAAGACAGAGGAAAAGTCTTTCAGTCAGAAAAATACACTCAGGAAGTGAGAAAGGAGCCTGTTACTCATTCTTCTTCTATTGAAAATGTGACAAGCTTGCAAACGGATTTTCTCAGTTTAGGACGGGGTGGTGGTGGGGTTAAAGTCCTCTACTCTTCAGGATTAGCTGTAGTGAATGAATAACATGAAATGTGTGGGAAAAAATTGGCTTAGCAAGCAAGGAACTTGTGTAACTATGTGATGCACTTCACCCACCCAAAATAAAGCACCTGGAATGTGCTGCTTTGGCATAGCGCAGCCCCGGCAGAGGCGCAGCTGCGCGGCTCTGGCACACTGGGCTGCTTCTCCGTTCACGCGGTTTGTGGGCCCGGGGTAACGAGAGATTGGTCACAGTTGCTGCACCCAGGAAGAGCTGTTCCTGCCCAGTGGCATAATTTATCCACAATTACTAATGTGATCAGTGCTTTTTTTTTTCTTCAGAGTACTGCGTAGAGCTTTGTTTTGATTGGCACAGGTGGCACCACCTGCTGTGCCTAGTTTAGGAGTTGGTAAGACTGCCCAAGATCTCAGTCACTTAATAATTTCCAATTTATATATGTGGAGCAGCAAAAAGGGGTTGTGGTGTCTTCAGATGCTTCTGATACTACCTTCAAAACCAGCTTTTTTAAATTAGAACTTTATGTATGGTTAATGTTGCCTCAGAAGAGCTGGGCTTGAAGCAGGAGAGCTGGGCTTGAAGCAGGAGAGCTGGACTGGAAGCAGGAGAGCTGGACTGGAAGCAGGAGAGCCAGGCTGGGAGCAGGAGAGCCGGGCTTGAAGCGGGAGAGCTGGGCTGGAAGCGAGAGAGCTGGGCTTAAAGCAGGAGAGCTGGGCTTGAAGCGGGAGAGATCCAGCACAACCTTTATTCCTGTGTGCTTACTAACACCACTTTGGCTTGTGTTAACACTGTCTTTACACTGCAGCCTATTAGCACACCACTGTGCAACATGGATGTAAGAGGCACTTGAGTTGGTAGGATTTGAGACGGTGCTAGAGTGTTCTGCTCAGTTTTGATGAGACTGTGCAGTGGAGTTTGGGGATAATGATGCCTTTTTTTCTGTTGTATGTATGACACACATTTAACAGAACCCAGATTTAAATTGCAATTTCATAACCCAGATTAAAATTACAGTTTCACAACCCCTCACCAGTGTCTCAGCCCACTTTACTACTGTTTCATCAGTGGGCTCTTTTCTGCAAGGCATAGTGCCTTTGAGTGTCACAGGCTTTACGTTTCCTTTGTGCTTCTTCAGTGCCTTGCCCAGGAAGTTTGCTGTTCAGTGGCTCCTGGCCCCCTTGGTAAACATCTCTTCAGTGCTTGTGTTTGGTCAGAGCATTCTGTGTGTAGGAGAAATGATTTTCTGTGAAGGCAGTGAGGTGCTGGAGCAGGTTGCACTGAGAGGTTGCAGATGCCTCCTCCCTGGAAGTATTCCAGGCCAGGCTGGATGGTGCTTTGAACAACCTGGTCTAGTGGAAGTTGTCCCTGCCCACCATGTCGTGGGTTTTGGAACCAGATGATCTTTAAGGTCCCTTCCAAACCAAACCATTCTATGATTTTCCCCAGAGATGTCAGTGTCTGGCCTTCAAAATCAGTGCCCAAGACTGCAGTGAAGATTAACTTCGAAACAAAGAACAAAAGTAAGCAGAAGTGATTTTATGGGTGGTTGTGCTGCATTTGCAGGCTCTGCTGGTGGTAGGATGTCCTAGTGTGCAGTTTTTCACATGGAGGCCTTGCCAGCCAGCTGCACTTTTACGTCAGCTGCTGTCTTTTGTTACCCAGACATATTTTTCAGTAATTAGCTCCTAACCACTTAGTCTGGACTTGCTTCCTGACCTTATTTATTAATCTCCCAAAAACTCCTTACTCATTCTGTGTACATGCTCAGCAGTCAATCTGCAAGCACCCTCATAACACTCTGTTGTTTTACAAGTGTGGTCAGACAAGAAGTGAAGATTTCTCTGGAGTACGTGGAACTGATTCCTCTTCTCCATGGAAAACCACCACAGTCTGCTGGAAGAACCCTGTGAGGCTTCATGGGTAAAGAGAGATGGTCTGCCCGTGTGTGCTGGTTTGAGGCTAATTCATAGAATCATAGAACGGTAAAGTTGGAAGGGACCTCAAAAATCATCTAGTTCCAACCCCCTGCCATAGGCAGGGACACCTTCCACTAGTACAAGTCACTCAAGGCCTCGTCCAGCCTGGTCCTGAACACCTCCAGGGAGGTTGTGGAGCACAGAATCACCCAATGTGATCAAAGATCACAGTCTACGCTACACAACCTCCCTGGGCAACCTGTGCCAGTGTCTCACCACCCTCACTGTAAAGAACTTCCTCCTAACATCCAGTTTCAATCTCCCCTCTGCCAGTTCAAACCCATTGCCCCTTGTCCTGGCATTGCAAGATCTTGTCAATAGTCCCTCCCCAGCCTTCCTGTAGCCCCCTTCATATTGGATTTTTTTAATGAGAGACATGAGACCACTGGTTGTGAAAGGAAAATGATGATGTTTATATCATTCATTGTTTGCTGAGAGGCATAAAAAGTCAAAACATGAACAATGTTCTCTCACTTTGTCCCAGGACATTTCCCTGTTCCTTTCTCTGTCTGGTCTGCATTCTTCCATCTTACCACTTCTTTTTTTTTTTTGCTCTGATATCTCACTTCTTATCTCAGCAACTAAGCTTCTGCTTTGTTTTGGTTATCTGTCTGAGATAGAGGATGGAGGGAGCAGAGAGAGTGGTAGCTTTGAGCTGTTCTGGATGGTTCTCTTTGTCTGGGAGGGAGTTTAGATTTCTGTATTATTTCTAACTTGTATATGATTGCAAATACTTGTAAATATTGCATAGATATGGTTGTAAATTTTGCCACGTTGTAAATATAGCTTCATCTTCCAGACTCACTGAGTTAGTCTGGGAAATTTCAAATAGTGGGGGAGGCAAGTTCCTAATCCAGCACACCATATATGGAATATAATGAGCTTGAAAAAATGGCTTTAAAGTAGAAAGGTGACCAAGAAGTGGGAATTAGTCCTGTTCAGTCACTCGAGTGAAGTATCCCAAGTCTGGTTCCAGGTTATGAGTTCTTCAGATCACAGTTAACTGTCTCTGCACAACTCAATCCTTTTTTAGGTGATTAGGAAGATGTGTTAATGGTGGAAAGAACAGGAAAATCAAAATGGAGATATTCAGGAGTCCTTTTTGTCTGTTTATTCAGCATTACTTTGTTCAGATTTCATATACCCTTGAAAAGGAATGAGGGAAGAAGAAAACCCAGCTGCTAGTGGAGCTGAACCAAGTCTTGGCCTGACTAAAACCAATAATTAAATAACAGAGACATTTATGAGGCTGCTCTCTCCTTAGAGAAAGTGGTTGTGCGTTTGAACTACATTCTTATGCCAGTCCTGTGCAGCATTTCAGTATCAGTTGTTTTGGACTACAGTAATAGAAAAAGTATCACTGAAGTGGAAGCCAGATCTTTGCATTTTCTGCCTTTTCTGTGACACTTTTTTACATTAAAAGGAGTGCAAGATTTTATTTTGACGTATTTGGATTTGTAAAGCTGCAACATTCCTAAAGAGTTTTCAGTTTTCTCTATGGTTGTCCCCAGAGGCAGTCAGTAGTGACTGTCAGCTTGCCTGGTTTGGGTGTGGGTTTGGCATTCCAGATCTGAAAGGAGCTTTCAAATCTGATTGTGATCTGATGAGCTGGTATTGCCAATGTTCCCTCACATTTGCCCTGAGCATCTTGTCTTCTCATTGTCATATCTGCCCTCTAATTGTCCTTACATGCTTGTCTACTGCTTTGCGTTCACCTGCACCTTAGCTGGTTAACGTAATGCACGGTGGCTTTTAGGTAACCTTGGGTAATGACACCACCTGGTTTCTTATTTTAAATACTTTTAAATGGTTTGTATATGTCTTAAAAGAAGAGCCAGAAGCAGCCAAATATTTTCCCCCTTGGTTTCCATTTTATTACAATGAGGAGATGTTAGCTAGCAGCAGTAGCCCAGTTGTCCATTTCTTCTGCCGATGCTGCAGGTGACAGCAAATAACCCTCATGACCTACCTAATGACAAGGATGATTAACAGGAATATGAAATAATTTTCTGATCTCTGTAGTCTCTACTTCTCTGTCTTGAAGGAGCATGGATTACTGCATGCCCCAAATAAATTTTAAATATCTTAAAAATATCTTAACTGGTTCCTAGTGTCTTGCAGCACATTGGGTGAGCTTTGCATGTTACCAAACTCTATGTGCACACAGATGCTTTTGTGAATTTGAGTTAGAGCCAGTACCTGGGCTGCAGTATTAACTTTTTAGAAAATCTGTTTCTCGAAAGGAGAAATAAGAAAAAAAAAAAAAAGATTTGTTCAATGGATCTTGCAGACAGGTAGTTTCACTGTGCTGCTGCTTCTGGCTCTGAGTGTCAGCTCAGACTCTCCGGAGAAATGGCACTTGGCAGTGTTTTCTTTGCTCACTTATGTTTCTAATAGTCTCCTGTGTGTACTATGTTTTCTATCTCCATTATCATTTGAGGTCTTCTTATGGAAGGGAAAAATCACAATATTGTGCATTGATTTCAAGATGTACAACTTTCTGTGGCTCTGGAAAAACACCTTCAAGTGTGACACAGATTCACCTGGTTGGATTAATGAGCTAAGTAGAAAAATGCAGTGCAGTACTTCTAATTATCGGAAAAGACCTTTCAGGTCATTGAGTCCAAATGTAACCTGAAAAGACCTTTCAGGACATTGAGTCCAAGTGTAACCTGAAAAGACCTTTAAGATCATTGAGTCCAAATGTAACCTGACTACCATGACTCTCTATCCCAAAGTGCCACATCTACATGCTTCTAGAATACCTTCAGGGATGATGACTCCACCACCTTCCTGAGCAGCCTGTTCCAATGCTTACCACTCTTTAAGCAATGACATTTTTCCTAATCTCCAACCTAAACTTCCCCTGGCACAACTTAGGCACATCTTCTCTCATCTTATTGCTAGTTGCTTGAGAGAAGAGACCAACACTGGCCTCACTACAGCCTTTTCCAGGTACCTGTAGTGATCTCCCCTTAGCTTTCTGCAGACTAAGCAGCTCTGATTCCCTCAGCTGCTCCTCGTATGACATGCCCTCCAAACCCTCACCAGCCTCGTTGCCCAGTCAGATATATTTGAGTGTTTTCAGTTGGAACTAGAGTGTTCCCTTAACGCACTGTTCCTTACCCCATCAGAGTTACCTTTCCTGCAGATGGGTGAAAAAAGTGCCCAAGACACCACATTGCTGTTTGTTCTCACTTTTTGGGCTTTGCTCAGAACTGCTGGGCTTAGGACTGGCTCTTCATGTAATGATACCTGGTGGTGTAATCACCTCAATGGTTCTGAAGACAGAGGCCATGCACTTGACATGGCTGTACCTTTTCATTCATCTTAGTTTTGACATTGTAACTGCACGAAACTCACAGCACATTTTGTGTCTGCCTACCTTGCACACCTTTCATTATTCTATCAGAAAACCTTGGGTCCCTAACTGTTCAGTGCCTACCATCTGCATACCTTTAAGAGTAGCAGAGGAGAAAGTGGAAATTTTTCATTCGTAGCTACTAGATCATTGGGTGATGCAATGTATTTTCTTCCACTTGATTCTCATAAACCACTTTTTGAGGAGGGAGAGTAATTGCTTCAGGAAGAGTTTACTGCTGGATGTTTAACCACAATAACATTTTATAAGCTTTATGATACATTAAAAAGCTCTGTAGGAAGCAAAACTTCTTTGAGTTCCTGTGTTGGAAAGGTTGCTCCATCAAAGCCTCTGCCAGTTTTTCCTGTAACTGGAATGTGTTGGTGTCCCTGAGTATCTTCTGAACAATGAACTACAGTAATCATGAGCAGTTGGTGGCTGCCTTATTTGCCAGTAGAGAGTGCACAGGTAGTTTTCAGACAAGGCATCTTCCAGCTGAAAAAAGCAAATTTTATTTGGAATTATTAGCGAAGTTCAGCCACAGGGTAAGAATAATGAGAGGAAACAGTGGAGGAATTTATAAGAAGCTGGGGAGAAGAATTTGGAAAGAAAAGGTCTATGTGGTTTTGTGACGAGGTATAAAAAAGCAGGTTTGTGTCCAAGGTGAAATAGTAAGAAAGAGTCACTGGAAGCTATGTTACCCTTCCTGAGCAGCTGGCACACAGCCTCCCACTTCCACTCTTTCTCTTCCTGCAGGCACCACTCAACCTCCAGTGTGGCTGAGCCCATGCCAAACCATCAGGGTCTACTTCTAATTCTCACACATTCTGAATTTTTTTTTTTTTTTTGTGGACTGTTCCCTCCCTTAGTGCTTTCCCAGACATGTAAGTGTAGAAGTGCTCTTTTTTTCCACTGTGCTACTTGCCTCTTCATACCCATGTGTGGTTAAAAGCTGGTCAGTAACCTGGGAATGAAGTCATCAGGATTATTTCAAAGCACAGAATTTCAGATCAGAAGAGAAATGTAATTTGTCCCTTGAGACCTTTCATATATTCATAGAATTAAGGAACAGTCAATTGTCTGATTTTATTACCTTTCTTGTTTTACAGGGAATTTAGGGAGGAAAAAAGAACCATAGAACCATAGAATAGTATAGGTTGGAAGGGACCTCAAAGCTCATCCAGTTCTAACCCCGCTGTGCCACAGGCAGCGACACCTCCCACTAGAACAAATCACTCAAGGCTTCGTCCAGCCTGGTCCTGAACACCTCCAGGGAGGTTGTGGAGCACAGAATGACAGAATGTGATCAAAGATCACGTTGGGTGATTCTGTGCTCCACAACCTCCCTGGGCAACCTGTGCTGGTGTCTCACCACCCTCACTGTAAAGAACTTCTTCCTAACATCCAGTTTATCTCCCCTCTGCCAGTTTAAACCCATTGCCCCTTGTCCTGGCATTGCAAGACCTTGCCAATAGTCCCTCCCCAGCCCTCCCATAGCCCCCTTCAGATCCTGAAAGGCCACTCCAAGGTCTCCTGGAAGCCTTCTCTTCTCCAAGCTGCAGAGCCTGCTCTCTCAGCCTGTCCTTGGAGCAGAGCTGCTGCAGATCTTCGTGGCCTCCTCTGGACTGGCTCCAACAGATGTTGATTTTGAAGGATGGGGCAGTGTGGGGATGTGTTTTGCATAGTATCTGCAAGTGGTGTTTGTGCTGCTCAGTGTCAAAAATAATTACTTCTGTAGATGTTTTCTTTTTTCTGAATTGGCAGTTTCTTACCACAAAATTTTTCTTTCTTTTCTTTAGGGCTTCATTAGGATGTTCAGCATTGGGTACCTGATCCAGTGTTGCCTTCGGATTCCCTCCACGTTCCGGCATCTGTTTACAGAACCCTCCCGGCTACTTTCCCTCTTCTACAACAAGGAAAACTTCCAGCTTGGAGCTTTCCTGGGGTCTTTCGTCAGTATATACAAAGTAAGCTCACACCACACAGAAATGAGCCATGTGTGGGTTTTGTTTCACTTCTCACAGTAGGAAGAGCTGCTTAATGTTACTGTTTGCTGCACTATGGCAGGGGCAAATTCTATTGCATTGCAGTAATGAAACTGCCCATAAAGAAACAGGGTTCCACTCTCTCTGGTGTTTTGGTCATTTTTTAATGAACCAAATGGGTTTTACAGCGTGTTACCAAGATGAGAAGATGAGGAGTACTTCAGAGGAAGTGAATTCAGATGTCAAAGGGACTTGCTGCTGCGTAAAAACATTGTAGTGCAGATAAGCAGTGGTGGCTGCAGTAGCAGCAGCGTTGCCCCAGAGCAGCCGTGTGCAGATCTTTGGGGCTCAAATATTTAGAGTTCTTACTTGGCACTGAATAGCTGAAGTTTACAGTACTGATATGACATTCATCTGAGGAGGCACTGCACTTACCACTTGGGTGGTAAAGACAGGTGCAGAGTCCTGCAGCAGCTGGGGAGGAATAATAAAC
>WBNM01039208.1:18666-50916 GCA_013399055.1 Ramphastos sulfuratus | reverse complement strand
TGGCCAGCAGGACCAGGGCAGAGTTTATCCACCTGTAATCAGCACTGGGGAGGCTGCACCTTGAATACTGGGCTAAATTTTTGCCCACATTGAGGTGCTGAAGCATGTCCAGAGAAGAGCAACGAAAGTGCTTGAGAAGGTGAAGAGTCTAGAGCACAACTTTTGTGAGGAGCAGCTGAGGGAACTGGAGTTTTTTAGTCTGTAGGAAAGGAGGATTAGGGGAGATTTTATCATTCTCAGTCTAAAAAGTGATTGTAGTGAGGTGGGGATGAGTCTCTTCTCCCAAGGAACAAGTGATAGGACAAGAGGAAATGGCCTTAAGCTGCACCAGGATAGTTTAGTTTGGACCGTAAGAAGAATTTCTTCACTGAAAGGGTTGTCAAACCCTGGCACAGGCTGACTAGGGCAGTGATACAGTCCCCATCCCTGGAGGGATTTTAAACATGCATAGATGTGGTGCTGAGGGACATGGTTTAGTGGTGACTTGGCAATGCTGGGTTAGCATTTGGACTTGACAACCTTAAAGGGCCTTTCCAACCAAAACGGTTGATTCGATGCTTCTATAAAAATCAGTTTAGCATTAGTTTAGCACCCCTGAAGCTGCCCAGATGCTGCTTCCTCTTGCCTATGATGCTAAATTGAATCCAGCTGCCTCTTCAGTATCCACCTCTATGGCAGGATGTTGGAAACCACTGTCCTTCATAACCCAGGCTTCAGAACAAGGGTATCATGCTCCATCCCTCTCCAAGTACAGAACTACCCACTGGAGTGTCAGAACCTGCTGGTTTCAGCTGTTCCACAGCTCTTGTGCCATAGCAGCTGGCACTTCAGCAAGTCTCCATTTCAAAGAGGAACAAATAAATAAATAAATAAATAAATAAATAAATAAATGAGCAAGCTCATAAAACACTCTCTAGGAAAATAATTGCACATGGCCCCTTGCTTCTGAACTTCTTTAATCTTTCTAGGAGATAGCGCAATCGTAATTAAATGCAATATTCTGGATGTCAAACTGAAATTCAGGGCTTTGATAAATATTAGGGCGATTAAGCTATTTATAAAATATATAATTTGAAAATCTGGCATTCCATTTTTACATAGCTATTATTTCTCCCCTTGCAAGGGCTGCTCTCCACTTGGCTCAGCCTGCCAGAAAAGAAAATTAATAAGGATGTGTGGCTGAAAGTTTAAAACTCTTAAAAAATTCAAATGAAGAGAGACAAAGTCTCCTTGGGAAGAAAGCAGTGCAAAAACACTCTTTTAAGTGAAGTGACTTCATTATCCCCTTTGAAAATTACTTGCTTGCTTTGTGAACAACTCCCACTACAAATCCTGGAAATCTTACTGAGTCTTCTGAGGAAAAACAAAAAAAAAAAGGGAAAAAATATATAAAAGAAAAATTTAAAAAATGAAAAAGAAAAGAAAAAGAAAAAAAAAGAAAAAAGAAAAAAAAAAAGAAAAAAAAGGAAAGAAAAAAAAGAACACTTTTCTATTTAGTGGTGCAGTTAATGAGCTCATACCAGAAGGTCCACCATGTTGGGCTTATTATTCCTCAGTGTCTTCACAGCATGGAATACGTCAACAGCCCTCTGATGTCGAAGCATTTCACAAACGATGCTGATTGCACAAAAGGTCCCGCTGCGGCCACCTCCATTCCTGCAAAGTGATAAAATGGCTCTGTGAGAATTGACTCTGTCTGACAAGTTCCTGCAGCACCAGGGATGGCTACGGGAGGCAGAAGTTCCGGTAAGGAGAAACCGGAGAACATTCCTGCTCTCAAAGGTTGATGAACTCCAGGCTGAACATGAAGTTTTAATTGGAAATTAATGGGCTGAAAGATCTCAAAGCTGTGATTCAGAATTCAGAAGGCTGAAAGCCTGGAGGGAAACGAGAGTCTGAGTTTTCCGCTGCCCTTCAGCAAACACGAGACAGCACAAAGAGGATGCTAAAGGATGACACGGTACTTTTAGATTCCTAGGATCATGGACTCACAGAATGGTTTGGGTTGGACAGGACCTTTAAAGGTCATTCTAGTCCAACTCTCTTTTAATGAGCAGAGACATCTTCAACTAGATCAGATTGCTCAGAATCCTGTCCAATCTGATCTTGAATGTTTCCAGGGATGGAAACAATTCAATTTAACAGCCCTTTGTGCTGTCATGCTTGAACTTGAAGATCTTCATGGCCTTTTCCAGCCATAGTGATTGTGAGATAGTGATTCTGTAAACCCACGAGGTTGCAATGACCACATGGCCTGGAATTGCCATAGAGAAAGTGAATTACAGAATCGCAGAACCTTAGGGATTGGAAGGGACCTCAAGAGACCATCCAGAAGCTTGGGAGTTCTTTTTGTTCTGGATCCTAATGATTTCCTCCTGGTCCCAAAAGTGTTTTGAAGCAACACAAAGAAAGTGAATCTTAATTCATTTTATTCTAGATCCTGGTGCTTTCCTCCTGGACTCAAAAGTGTTTCAGATGAACAGTGAAAGCACCTAAAAGTCTTGTGTGTTTTCTAGTGGCTCCTCCTTCAATGTGGCACTAGGTGGGGCTGTGCTATTCCCTTGGCAATGACTGCTTTTAAAAGTGTTACGTATACCCCCTCCACCCACGGCATCAGAGGATGAGAACCCGAAGTGACTCGCTAACAAAAGAACTGGGCACAAACGTTCATGTGCAGGATCAAATATAGCATTTAATAATACTTTATCCCTGGTTATTTTTAATCTTGGAGAGAATCTCTTTCTTTCTGGAAGTCTTATTATTTCTACAGCTATTCTCATCGTAATCTTTAGGCTGTGCTTCATTGAAAATAATAAGACCTTGATAATTACCAGAGAGCAGATGAGTTAGGGAGCAGGTCTTTCAAACCAGCTTCACCAAACGGTTGATTTTCAAAGGGAGATACAACACCACACATCTGTCACATCCCAGCAGCCTGAAAAGAATGCTCTCTGCTGCCAAAACATTGCCTGATATTGTGGGACTCTTTGAGAATTTTAATTAAAATAAAGTCATTTAAAAGGATTATATTAGAGCGGCTTCTTTCTTTACCGTCTGGAAGTGACGCACGGTGTGATGTTGTACAACTGTTTAATATCATCAGCCACCTCAGAGATAACAGTAATTTGCACTTCAAAAGGGTCTTTTCAGCTAAAGATCTCAAAACATTAATTAATCACACTGCACAATGCTCCTTTGATGAAAGTATTATTATCCCCATTCTACAGATGGGGGGAAATTGAAGAGCAATGACTTGTTCAAGGTCAGTGATAGCGGGAATTATTAATACACTCTTAGGTTTTCCTCCATTGTTCTAACACTGGGTCCCAACTTTTGGAAGAGTGTTAGTGTGTGCTTTTCCCATTATCATCTCCCTTCTCCATCGTGATAGCATCTCAAAACATGGTTAGAGGAAGAGAGATGCAACTTAAGGCACTGAAGACTAAGTCTCAAAAGACTGCCTCGAAAGAGGTCAAACAGCATGTACAAGCGTTAAGCTGTATCAAAAGCGGCAGAGTGGATGATGTCACAAGTGGATGATGGTCCCAGTGGAGCACAGAGATCACAAGAGGACAGAAATACTGGGTTCACCAAAAGAGTTGTCAAGACCTGGAAAATGCTGCCCATGGAAGTGGTGGAGGCGTCATCCCTGGAGGGGTTTAAAAAACATGTAGATGTGGTGCTGAGGGACATGGTTTAGTGATGGACTCGGCAGTGCTGAGTTAATGACTGAACTTGATGTTCTTAAAAATCTTTTCTAACCAAAATGATTCTATGAACCTATGATTTTATGATATACCATTATTAGAAAAAGTTGTCAGCTACAAGGTCATTATAACTGGTCTGTCACACCGCCTTTACTTCTGTCCTTTAACTCAGGAAGAGGAATCGGCCTTCCAATACTCCTTCTTTCTATGGCCCTTGTGTCTAGAAATAAAAGGCATGTTGTCCTGAAGGTGTAATTTTGATTTGCTATGAAGAAACAAGCACCTTTTCCATCTGCAAAAGCCATTGGATATCTTTATATAAAATAGAGTTAACTTCTATCCTTTCACGGAGGTCCACTAAGAAAGGGAAACTCATGAATTTATGAAAAAGAAATACAATTCAACTTTCTGTCTTCCTTCCTTAACTAGATTCTCCTAATCTAGTTGAAGATGTCCCCACTCACTGCAGAGGGGCTGGACTCTGTGACCTTTAAAGGTCCCTTCCAACCTAAAGCATTCTATGATGTCTACAAATATCTGAGGGGTGTATGTCAAGTGGCTGGGGCCAATCTCTTTTCGGTGGTGCACAGCAATGAGACAAGGAGCAACAGCTACAAACTGGAACAAAGAAGGTTTCACCTCAACATGAGGAGAAACTTCTTTACAGTGAGGGTGACAGAGCACTGGAACAGGCTGCCCAGAGAGGTTGTGGACTCTCCTTCTCTGGAGGCTTTCCAAACCTGCCTGGATGCATTCCTGTGCAAACTACCCTAAGAGATCCTGCTTGGCAGGGGGGTTGGTCTTGATGATCTTGGGGCTCTTCAGCCTGGAGAAGTGAAGGCTTCGAGAAGACCTTGTAGTAGCCTTCCAGTATCTGAAGAGGGCCTACATGAGGGTGGGGAGGGACTATTTACAATGTCTTGTAATGACAGGCTGAGGAGGAATGGGTTTAAACTGGCAGAGGGGAGATTGAAACTGGATGTTAGGAAGAAGTTGTTTGCAGTGAGGGTGGTGAGACACTGGCACAGGTTGCCCAGGGAGGTTGTGGCTGCTCCCTCCCTGGAGGTGTTCAAGGCCAGGTTGGATGAGGCCTTGAGTGACCTGTTCTAGTGGGAGGTGTCCCTGCCTATGGTGGGTTGGAACTGGACGGTCGAGGTCCCTTCCAACCTAAACCATTCTATGATTCTATCTCTGGAGGTCCCTTCCAACCTCTAAGGTTCTGCGATTCTGTGATCCTTTGGAGGAATTGAGCAGTTGTTCATCCAGACAAGAAGGATGCCTCTTCACCTCTTCACAGATCACTTGAAAGCTGGCACAGAGCTCCGAGATTGTTCTCCTCTGTTCCTGGTACTCACAAGCAGTGCACGACAGTGCGTCCCTCTCCCCCGTTGTATTCTTCCTGCCACTTCTCCACTTGACGGATGAGCTTCAAGAAGGAGCGTTTGGAGACTGGGGTGTCTCTGTACATGGGCCACCCTAGGAACTGGAACTGCTGCACCATCCGATAGCCGTCTTGGGGCTGTGGAGATTGAACCAACAAGCAGGAGAATGAACAGCATTAGTTTTGGGTGCCTAATTGAGCAGTTTGGTATCGGTGAGGAGAAGCTGTTCAAGCAGCTTACTGCTGAACAAACTACTGATGCGATTTCAAACTGCCCTTGAGGAGCTGCGGCTTTTCATTTCCAGCAGTTATAAGCACAAGAGGTATTAAACAGAGTGCTATGCAAATAGACCAGAATAGAGCAATGCTACAGCTGCAGGATCAAGCAAATAATGAACTAATATCATAGGAGGAACTTGGTAGCAACACAACTTCAATTACATACTTTTTTCCCCCCCTATATGCTACAGCATTTTGAAGAATGTTTGTGTGCTTCTGTCTTTTTTAGTTTATTTTATTTTTACAAGAAAGGTCAAAACCTCTCAAGATATTTTGAAGCAGAAAGCATTTAAAAACACCAAACAAAACCCTCAGATGATTCTGGCTTATTAAAAAAAAAAATCTAACTACATTTTATTTTATTGTGTGCTCCTGCACCAGTCAGAACCCCTTTGGGTGATGCGTCCCTAAATCAGTTGCTTTATGGTGATTTAAAATCAAAAAGGAGCACAGAGCAAGTGTTAGTGGCAGAAAATTACAGTCTTTTGAAAAAGGGCATAATAAAAACACACATGAAAGCTGGGTTTGTAGGCTAGGATTTGCCACTTTCACATCTGGGCAAAGTAAAGGGCAGCTCAGTGCCACTTTTAAAACAAGCAACATTCCAAAATGTTGCAACACGATTTGGTCTCGAGTGAGAGGTCGTAGAGAGGATCTAAAATTACCAAGGCACAGGAATAAACCAAAGTGGATGGAACATTTGATATGTTTCTCAGTGGGCCTTGTCTGCCTTATGTCAAAATTTGGAATCTCCTGATTTCCTGTCTGGTTTCTTTCAGCTGGTGACCTCCTCTTCCCAAAGCACATCAGCTACACCCAGCTCATATCAGTGCTGCTGAAGATAGCGAGTTTCTGTTGCCACATACATTGTGAATGCAAGACCTTTGTAGTATTAAAGAAATATTGTGATATTTACAATCTGCTTCTCCATTAACATGTGTTTTTGGGGGTCTTACATTGTTCTGATTGAAATCAGGACAAGGAGTGATGGTTTTAAACTAAAAGAGGGTAGATTTAGACTAGACAGAAGGAAGAAATTTTTTTCCAGTGAGGTTGGTGAGACCCTGTCACAAGTTGCCCAGGAAAATGGTAGATGCCCCATCCCTGAAAACATTCCAGGTCAGGTTCCCCCTACTGCTATCACTACCTGACATCCTAAAAAGTCCTTTACCAGCTCTCTTGTAGGCTCCCTTCAGATACTGGAAGGCCACAATAAGGTCTCCTTGGAGCCCTCTCCTCTCCAGACTGAACCGCCCCAACTCTCTCAGCCTGTCTCCATAGGAAAGAGATATCTGATCAGTGGTGAAATCCTTTTTTTCCAGTCAGCTTAAAAGCCATGTCTTGTGTAGTCTTCTGTCAACTTCATGGGAGCATAATGGCTGGGTAGAGAACGTAATTGTCCCACATATATTATGCAATGGGATTACTGGGACAAGGCCTTCACTAAAAGCCTAAAAGTATTGAAAACCATGTCCAGGATTGGTGTACAGCTTTCTTCATATGACACAGGGTACAGACATTCAAGAAGGCTAACTTCAAACTGTTGAAGCCAGGATTGACTTTGGTATTTCTTGGCTACTGTACAACCTGAATCCTGCATTTATTTCATTTATATTTAACATACCTCAGATTTGCATTAGAACGTTTATTGCTTTAATTACATGTAGAAGGCTCTTTCTCACTGATCATGGTGTAACTGAGTACTATAGAATCATGGAGTCACTGCAGTTGAAAAAGACCTTCAAGATTACCCAGTTCAACTATTATGTAATTTACTCTCAAAGAAATAAGCTGGAAAATGAGAATGATTATAAAGAATGTTGGAGGCAGGTGGGGTTTGGGCAAGTAACATGTGACAGGACAAGAGAAAATGGCTTCAAGTTGCACCAGGGCAGGTTTAGTTTAGACATGAGGAACAATTTCTTCCCCAGAAGGGTTGTCCAGCCCTGAAACAGGATGCTTAGGGCACTGGTGGAGTCACCATCCCTGGAGGGATTGAAAAACCATGTAGATGTAGCATTGAGGGACATGGCTTAGTGGGGGACTTGACCGTGATGGGTTAACAGCTGGACCCGACCATCTCCAAGATCTTTTCCAAATGAAACACTTCTACAATTCCATGTGAGTTTAACTTGATATATTTTTTTGGTGATTTGAGTAGAGCCAACTCACCTACCGAGGCAGAATTTCAAAGTGCATCCTTACCCTGGCTGCGTTGTAAATTCGGAATATCCGACTGATGATGTCTTCTTCCAAATCAGCTGATACAAACTCCACCTGAATAGGACCATGTCGGTGTACTCCATTTTCTGGCCAGTACTGAGGACACAGCTACAGAAAACCACAAACGCGAAAGCAGAGAGTTAATGAGTTGGAATTTTGTGCTGCCTCTATAAACTTCCCCGGATCTCTCTTAGTGCTCCATTTATGACTGAAACGCTGCCGAAATATCTTCATAAAACACACGGTGTGCTGCATACTCTGACGGCAGCATCAATTCTCCAACCTCAGGACTTAATTTCCACGGCTGTTTCATTATCCATGACTGACGATACCGTTTAGCATCGGCATTGCTTTACATTTTTCAATAACCGCTCCATTTCATCTTATGAATGCCACCCAAAAATAGCAATTCTGCTTTCTTTAGTGCTCAGAAAACATCACTTCTTAGGTGTCTAAAGACCACAAACTAATATTACCATTATCTTGCATGGTTTTAGTGCCTAACGACATCATGATGGCTTAATCCAGGAACCAATTATCATTTGTGTTAATAGAGATTAAATCAACACTTTGCAAGGAGGTTTTTTGAAGCTAGACTCTGCTTGTACATTTTTTTCCATAAAAACCTTGATGATTTCCAAACCCACTCCCCCCACACCCCCCAGGATATTTAGAGCAGCTCAAGCATGTGGCTTTTGCAAACATTCACCAAAATTAAGTATGAACTAGTGAAATTTTGTTTGCTTGCAGAAGCATTGATGTCAGATTTGGAACTTCATTTCATTCAGTAAAACAGCTGTGGTCTTCATTCTGCTGCCTTGACTGTTGCTGATCCAGAGCTGAGCTGACAAATCACATTTTCTCCAGATGTTGTTTTGCATTTCTTGTAACACTTAGCCCTCCACAAAGCCGTTTGGAGATGACTACATTTTAGGGAAACATAATCACTTACTACATCAATTAAGAAGAGAACAGGGTCTGATTTGCAGGAGTTCACTTTAACAAGTTAAACCCAGAAATTTCAAAGAGGAAAATATATTTTTTTTCATTTATTTTAAACTCCCCCTAGATTCAGTCTGCTGAGCAAATTGCTTCTCAAACATTGCTCAAGTCTTACACCATTTTTTGCTGTTGTGAACTATGCTGGCGTTAAAATATAACAGAGATAACAAATGCAAATGCTCAGATCATTTTAGACATGCACAGTCTAGTGCAAGCCTTCCAAACACACAGGGATACTGTTATAACAGACCTCTGCAAAAAGCCTAAATGAGAATAAGCAGAGCTTTTTGCTGGAGCTGCTTCGGGAAGCTAAGATTTTTCCAGCTCTGAGGATACCAAAAGCATCCAAGGTCTGTGTGTTTCGCGTGTGTGTGGTGCCAGTGACTCTAAAAAAGTCAGAGTGACTGCAAAGGGTGGAATTTCATTCCCCAGCAGAGCATAACAATCCACAGAAATTGTCTAATATCTAAACAGAACTGTAAACACTCCATATATACATAAATAATAATGATAAGAGTAATTATTAATAAATCTGGATGGAATGAGTGGTTTTAATAAGCTCTGCCCTCTCTCTGCTCCGAAGGGTTGAGAGATTTATTCCTAATGAAAAGATTGTTGCATTAAGAGGGAAAAGATTTAACATACTTCAGAGGCAGGTGCATTAACTGCATATCCCAATAGCTTCTAAAAGCCTGTGAGGCTAATAAATGCTGGAAATAGCCATGCACTATTGTAAATTCAAAACATAGCCCACAAATTAAAAACCCTCTGTTCAGCAGTCCCTAACAATCTGACTCCCTTGAGTCTTTCCTTATTCACTCAGAAAATAGTCTCAGGCTCATGAATAAAAGTTTTGTCTTTCTATTTTCCTCCCTGTAGACAGTGGAAAGGGTTTGGAATCAGAAATTCGGCCTTTAAAACAGCGAGTGGAATTCCTGCACATCATTTTTGAAAGACAAAAATGGGAGATTAGTGTGTTTTGAAAACAAGAATTCTTCATGTGCAAAAGAAAAAAAAAAAAAAAGAGGAGTGTGTGCAATACACAAAGCTAAAATGATTCTTGATGAATCAAAAAATGACATCTGGCCTGCTACAAAAAAGAAAAAAACAAAGCCAATGCTTTTAAGTAATAATTCGCAAATATTTACATCGTAAGAACCTGGATTACCACCATCTTATTCCAGCATACGGCTGGTGCAGTTTGTTGGGGCCAAGGAAATTTTATCTGTGTAAGGACCTGGAACTGCACCATTGAGAGTCAGGTTGTAGGATGCTTAGTGATTAATGCCAGTGATTAAATTACCTAACCAGTAGGTACTGTTTTCCAATTTTCTAAGGAACGTGTGCAGCATGCACAAATCTTTTGTGAGGTAACTGCGCCCTCTCACACATTTGGCTGCCCTGTTTTCTGAAGGATGCTTAGTCCTCAGCCTTGTTTAGCTCCTCTCTAACAATGTCATTTTGTCCCAAAGGTAACACAGATTTCCCCACTGGGAAAACTGAGCCCATGGTAAGCAGACCAAGGCCACTGACCTGTCTGAGGCAGAGTAATGAATAGCTGTTGGCTTGTTTGTGACTCTTGGCTATAAATAGTGCAGAATCCTGCAACCATCATTTGGAGATTTTAGCAACTCTTCCCAAATCATCTTCTCAGAATGAATTATAGGTGTGTGTACTTCTGTGTGTGTTCCTCAGTCCCCTCATCACCTTTGTAGCCTCCACTGAACTCACTCCAGTAGCTCCTTGTCTCTCTTGAACTGGGGAAACCAGAACTGGATACAATACTCCAGGTGTGGCCTCACTAGGACAGCGTAGAGCAGGAGAACCACCCTTGATCTACTCTTCTAATGCTCTTTAGGAGACCATTGCCCTTCTTGGTTCACCTGCTGGCTCATGGTGAACTTGCCCACCAGATTCTGCTGCTGGGCTGATTTACTCTTCTTTCCTTATGTGCAAGCTACAAATATTTTTTTTAGCGTGTTAGCATTTAATATTGTTTTATGAAATGAATTATGTCCTAAAGCTCTTCTGAAATGCCATGGCTTTAGCACTCCTCTTTGGAATGGAGCAGTTTTCTGGACTTACTTGTGCAGGATCCACATCGTTCAGCATGACTATTGAGGTGCAGTGATAATCTAGGACCAGCCTCCAAAAATCTTTGACAGTATTTGGTAAAGGATGCTGCGTAACTATAAAAGCAGACGGTTGCTTGTAGCTCTGCAAAGAAATTACCAGATGGTGAGAAGAGAGAGAAATTCATTTAGCCCCTAAAACTTTGGGACTGGAAGCATTGTTTCTACTTTTTATAGAATTAATACACTGCTTTCAAGACTTTCCCCAGATCTTATAGAATTATAGAATTGTTTCAGTTGGAAAAGATCTCTAAGATCATCGAGTACAACTGTCAGCGTAACACCACCATGGCCACTAAACCGTGTCCTAAAATGCCATTTCTCCATGATTTTTAACTGCTCCAGGGACAGTGACTCCACCATCTCCCTGGGCAGCCTGTTCCAATGTCTAACCACTCCTTAAGTAGGGAAATTTTGCCTAATATCCAATCTAAACCTCCCCTGGCACAACTTGAGGCCATTTCCTCTCCTCCTATAATCTGGTACTTGGGAGAAGAGACCAACCTCCACCTCACTACGACCACGTTTCAGATAGTTGTAGAGAGCAGTGAGATCTCCCTTCAGCCTCCTCCAATTTATAAGCTTCAATATTAATAAACTGTATTTTGGCAAAATGTAACTTCTGCAGATGTACCACATCTACAGGCCTTTTAAACCCTTCCAGGGATGGGGACTCCACCACTGCCCTGGGGAGCCTGTTCCAGGGCTTAAGCACTCTTTTGGTAAATACATTTTTTCCTAATATTCAACCTAAACCTCTCCTGGTGTAACTTGAGGCCATTTTCTCTCATCCTTTCTCTTGCTGCTTAGAAGGATAGACCAACTTCTGCCTCACTCCAGTCTCCTTTCAGGTACTTGTAGAGAGCAAGGAGCTCTCTCCCGACTCTCCTTTTCCCCAGGCTAAACAACCCCAGTTCCCTCAGCCTCTCCTCACAAGACTTGTGCTCTAGGTGCCTCACCATCTTTGCTGCATTTCTGTGGACAGACTCTAGCACCTCAATGCCCTTCTTGTAGTGAGTAACTCAAAACTGTACCCTTTATTCAAGGCACAGCCTCACCAGTGCTCAGTGCAGGAGCATGATCACTGCCTTAGTCCTGCCACACTATTGCTGATCCAAGCTAGGATGTTGTTGGCCTTGGACACCTGGGTACATGCTGGCTCACATCCAGCTATCAATCAGCACTCCCAAATCTTTTCCACAGGGCAGTTTCCAGCCACTTTGCTCGGGGCCTGGAGCACTGCGAGGGGTTGTCTTGACCCATGTACAGGGGACCTGGCACTAGGTCTTGTTTAATCTCATATCGTGTGCCTCAGGCCATCTGTCCAGCTCATCCTTGGAAGTTTTATGCAGATGAGAGGTGCTTGAAAGTCTTTCATTGACTCCCTCATTTAGAAACCCTGGCAGTTTTTCCAGGGAAAATGACTCTCAAACTCTGGTATTGAATAATGAACGTTTTGCTTGCTACCCCTCAAAGGGCTCTTGCCCATCAGTAAAGAGTTGCTGCAGAAGCTTGGCTAGGAAGCTTCAGCTGGAGAGCAACCCAGACCACTTCATCCCTTGGAGCCTTTTGTTGAGACACCTTTTTGGATCCAGCTCATTGTTTCAGCAGTGAAGGGAAATATTTTCAAAGCAAATACTGAGCCACTGCTCTTTTTGAGTAACATTTAATTTACAGAAGAAAACAGAACTGAACTCTGGATGAAAGAAGACAACTAATGGCAACACTGGAAACTGCAGATGAAGGAAGCTCTGTTCTAACGAGAAATGTTGTTGACCTACTGCGAAAACCTACAGAAGTCACTTCAGCTTTTGTTCTCAGCTTGTCTACATAGATAAACATAAAGATAACACATCTACCTTTTTACACAGAGGTTTTGAACTTGGGCTTATTTTAGGAGAAGACTTTGAGAACTTGGAAGGGAATAAAGGCAAAACCTGCTACAAACTATTATTACTGCAGCTTCATTTTCCCAAAAGACCATTTACAATGTGTCTAGTCTTTGCTAACCTCTCGTTTCTTGTTGTTTTTGTGTTTGAGAATTGCAATTACTATACCCCCAAACTGTCAAAGATAGGATATAAATATCTACAGACTGTAAAGGCAGTTTAAGTGTCTTACTTGTATTCTATCAGCAGTATCAGAATCACCATTGATGCATTGGAAAGGAAAAAAAAATTCTACACAAACATGAGGAGGAACCATTAATTCCAACAGAAATAAACAACAAGGCTGAAGTAATAGCTTGTGTACTGTCTTGTGCTGACAGACAATTATTTTTCTTCTGTTAATTACTGGTTAAATGAGAAACAAAGGGAACTGGAAAATTGATGCAAACCTTATTATCCTGTTAACTGCCTTGGTGTCTCAATAGGTAGCACTTTTTTTTTTTTAGGCCAGATGGTTAAAAATTCAAGCACTAGGGAGAAATGCAGGCAAGTTTCATTTTTCAGAACTCCCTGACTTGCTTTTGGAGCACAGCATTGGAACCTTGGCTGTGACATAACATATGTGGGATCCTAAATATACTGGGGAGTCTAAAGATTTTGTGCCATGTTTCTTTGGAAAACGAGCTAGAAGGATTTTGGTCATCTTATGCTGACTCCACTTTTCTGGCATTGCTTCCGTTTTGAAGGGCTGCTTATTCTCTTTTTCTTTATTATTAATGAGGTAGGGGAGACTTACATCCATCAGGGCAGCATTAATGTAGTTACTGCTCTCCCCATCTATCGTTATGAGGAAAGGCAGGCATCTGTCTGGAGGCAGAACATCCATGCAGCGGTTCTTCTCATGATTCCGTGGTAGAAGTGCTATGCTGCAGTCTTCTACACGCAGAGTTGGAGTCACCATGTTTAAAGTCTTTCAAAAAAAAAAGTAAACAAATACAATAGAGAAATTAACACAGTGGCAAAAGCAGCCTAAAATATTTAAGGGCGGATCAAGTCGGCATTCAGCTTCATTCAGCTCGAATCAATATGCAGAAAAATGAAAACACATCTCAGTCAGCAGGCTTTGGAAGAAAAAAAAAAAAAAAAAAAGGAAAAAAAAAGGGAAAAAAACTCCAAAACCAAAGAAACAAATCCTGGAAGCATAGAGATGTGAAAAAATAACCTCAAAGACAGATGGCAGAGCAAACCTGCCTTCTGTAGAGGGGATGGCAAGAGGAACCAACATCCTTCCCTTGAGGAAAAGGAGGATTTTACTACTACCCCACAGCATTCTTTTATACACATCATCATTCAGTAGCAATTAGTGACATCCTGTTCTCCTTTTTCTTTTTTTGGTTTTTTTTTTTTTTGAAGGTTTTCCCTCCCAGGTATGGTCCTAAATTGGTTGATTATAAGCAAGCTGGTCTTAAATTGCTTAATTTTAAGTACTTCACCAAAAGTCTTTCTATACCTTAATTGTATAGCTTCTAGGTAATGCCAGCCACAACTTACCCTAAATTCCTCTTTGATCTGGCTAGAGTTAGTTTGAGGATCCAGTTTATTCATTTCATAGTAAACAGACCTAACTTGGGAAGCTGGGATTGATGTGTCTCCACAAAGACAGGCTTCCAGAATGGCATCATGGATGAAGACGTACTGCTCCTGGAAAAGCAATGGAAATAATTATTGGCATAGGATGTGCTAAATACTGCTGCTGGTAAAGCAATTAAAATAATTATTGAGACAGGATGTGCTAACAGTATTTTAGTTAAAAAAACCTGCAACTAATGTTGTTCATAGAAACACAGAATCAGCATGGTTGGAAAAGACTTCCAAGATCATCAAGTCCAACCATTATCTAGCCCTGCCATATACTGCTATGCCATATCCTTGAGCACCATATTGAGAAGGGTTTTAAATATATCCCTGGTTGTATTTAAGTACCTCCCTGGATAGTGATTCCACCACTTCCCTGGGAAGCCTGTTCCAATGTTTGATAACCCTTTTGGTACAGAACTTTTTCATAATGTCCAACCTAAACTTCCCGTGATGTAACCCTGATGTCCCCTCTTTTCCTCAGTTGTGACTTGTGAGAATGTTGTCACCAATTCTCCCTGACATTATTGAAGCAAGACCAGGAGGAACAACAGCAGTTCATAAAACTTTATTCCACTCATTTAGAAATGAGTATGAAAGAATTGACTTAAACTAGTCACAAGAACAAACAGAAGTGAAATAACACTCTATAAAAACCCTCAGATAATTTCTGGTTTCCTCACTCCACACCTCTTCAGTCCTCTGCCCAGACAGAACAGGTGCTATCACATAACTGACCCTCAACAAGATATACTCCAGAATAAATCTTCCCTGGAGAGGAAACATTCATGGCTTTGCTTTCTTTGAAAAGCCACTGTGAACCTTAAGTGCAGAACAGCTGCGTTTGGGCAGTGGTTCTTCAGGTCTGCAATGGATTATTTTCTGTGTATAACTGAATAATCTACCATCTGAATCCCAGACCCCAGCATGGTAGGGTTGGAAGGGACCTCTAGAAATCACCTAATCCAACTGCCCTGCTACAGCAGGGTCACCTACAGCAGGTTGCCCAAGATCGCAATGTCCAGGTGGGTTTGGAATCTCTCCAGAGAAGGAGACATGGCAACCTCTCAGCCAGCCTGCTGCAGTGCTCTGCCACTCTCAGAAAAGTTTTTCCTTAAGTTCAGGTGAAACCTCCTATGTTCCAGCTTGTGCCCTTTGGCCTTGTCCTTTCACTGGCCACTACCAAAAAGAGCCCAGACTCATCATCGTGACCTCCACACTTTACATATTGATTAGCATTGAAAAGATCCCTTCCAAATTTTCTCTTTTCCAGGCTAAGCAGCCCCAGGTCTCTCAGCCTTTCCTCCTCACAGTGATGCTCCAGTCTCCTCAGCATCTTTGTGGCCTCTGTTGGACTCTCTCCCATAGTTCCCAGTCCCTCTTGAGCTGGGGAGCCCAGAACTGGACATAATGTGCCAACCATAAAGAAGCTTTAATTTCACAGGCTAGATGACTATTTTTTTCTTGCAAACCACAAAGCAGTATTGCAGTGGGTTACCAGTACCTCAGTCTGCACCATGTTAACTCTTCGAGATCGAAGCTCTCTCACACAATTGTATATGTCTACCACACCTTCTCTTTCTGCCATGTCCAGCATGATGTCAATGACAATGAAGCATCCAGTTCTGCCAGCACCAGCACTAAAGCAAGAAAGAGTTAATCATAGAATGGCTTGGGTTGGAAAGCACCTTCAAAGGTCATCTAGTCCAACATCCCTACAGTCAGAAAGGACATCTGCAGCTAGATCAGGTTGCTCAGAGCTCCAAACAATCTGACCTGGAATGCTTCCAGGGATGAGGCATCCACCACCTTTTTGGGCAACCTAGGCAAATGTTTCATCACCTTCAGTGTAAAAAAATGCTTTCCTCTATCTAGCCTAAATCTTCCTTTTTTTCAGTTTGAAGCCATCACCACTTGTCCTGTCACAACAGGCCCTGATATAGAAGATTGTTCCCCTATTAATGTTCAGTAGAGCACTGGAAAACATAAAGTGTTAAGGGTCCACAGTGCAGATACTTCATCAGTGGGATGATTACTGAAATTGAGCCTTGCTTTCAGGCATGTGAAGGATTTCAGACTCAGTTTTCACATTATTATCTATATTAAAGGTTTTAAGTTATTTTGAGAGGCTTCAGCAACCTGTGGGGGTATTACATGGTACAGGAGAAGCAGAAGTCAGTCCTGAAGTACAGCAGACAACTCCACATAAGAATTTCTCTTAGAACCATAGAATTGTTTTGCTTGGAAAAGACCTTTAAGATCATTGAGTCCAACCATTACGAGACTCTATCAAGTCCGATGCTAAACCATGTCCCTCAGCACCACATCTCTGTGACTTTTAAACACCTCCAGGGATGGGGACCCAGCCGCCACGCTGGGGAGCCTATTCCAGTGTTTGAGAACCCTTTCAGTGAAGAAGTTCTGCTTACCTGCAGTGAACAACCAGAGGCCCAGCGTTGGGTGGGCTCTTGGATTTGACCTGCCGCACGAATCCCAGCAGGCCTGTGGCATGGTACGGCACTCCGTGGTCTGGCCAGCCGGTGAAGTGAAACTGTCGGATTTCTCGGATCTCGTGGGCACCTCGCTGTTGGAACGGAAAAAAACAAGCTGCAACTTGGAAGAGGTTGGACAAGAGACGTCGTAAGGATGAACTTCAAAAGCCTAAGCCTTGCTGAAGAGCATCCACCCCCTACTGATACAACCTGTGCTGACTGCTGGAGAGCGTCCTCGTGGCAGGAGAGCGAGTTCAAAGGTTACGTATCGACTAGTTTCAAAGCCTTGCAGCAAAATGGATTAATTTAGCACTAGATTGGCTAGAAACTCCTAGCAACAAGATAGCTGCTCCTCTCTGTATTTGAGCACTAGGTTGCTTTGAACACAGTGGCTTTATGATGAGTAGCATGATCACAGAGCAGGTCAGCAGCAAAGCCATGGATATACAGCACAGACGACCTCTCCCCCCCCTCCCCCACTGCTCTCCACAGGCATTTTGTTGCTGACTTCAGTGAACTACAGCTTCAGCATAATTTTCCTTACCATTTGTCTCCTTCATTGGTCTGAAGGAAACAGCTGAATAATAAGAGACCTTTTTGCACCTCTAATCATAGGGGCTGAGTTTGTAGCCCCTCCACACACTCACCCTTCAAGTGATTTCCTGCAGTCTACGAGGACATGGATATGGTGAGACAAGTATGGATGAGGAGCCGACTGTGTTAAGTAATTTCCCATGTGACTTTCTGGAGCAGACTGGATATTAGAGGTGTGCATGCTAAGTTTGATCTTCCCAGTGCTTCTATGTCCCCTTTCCCCTCTAAAAATGGAGCTGCCAGTACTTTGTTCTCATTAGAAACCCACAGACCAGAAGCCATCATACATATTTCATAAGCAAACAGCAAAATTATGACATATCATATCTAGGCTGGACTAAATGTCAGTGATATTAATAACTGGTGGTTTACAGTTTTTCTTCTCAAAGATGTATTTCCTGTCTTGAGCTGGTTTGCATATAAAATGTCTAGTTCACTTTGCACAACAAAGTAATCTAAACTTCTTCATTTATTCCTGGCTTGCAAGCTAAAAGAGCCTGGGATTTTCCATGGTTGAGAAATTTTGGCTGTGCCAGTGCTCCATGACTGGAGTGGGCTTGGTGTATCTTGGTGAATCTGATGCTCTGGCACCTCAGGCTGAGGGTCTCTGAATCCAGGACATTTGCACAGAGGAATATCAACACTCATCTCTCTTGGAAACCATGACACAAAAAGGCAGGTGAGGGAGAAGATGGAGACCATATGTGGCATCGGTATGGGAGGCAGAGACCACTCCCTTGCAACAGAAATGACCTTACATCCTAAAATTCATAAAACATTGAAAACCAAGAATAGACAAGCTAATCTGCATTTTAAGATGAGCTAGTAAACACAGAATCACAGCACAGTGGAGGTTGGAAGGAACCTCATGGGACCCTGCTTTAGTAGGGTCATCCATAGCAGGTTGCCCAGGATCACAATGTCTAGGTGGGTTTGGAATATCTCCAGAGGAGACTCCACAACCTCTCTGGGCAGCCTGCTCCAGTGCTCAATCAGTCTAAAAGGAAAGAAGTCCTGAGTTCAGTTTGTGCCCATTGCCCCTTGTCCTGTTATTGGGCACCAATGAAAAGAGTCTGGCCCCATCCTCTTGCTCCACATTCTTTAGATCAGCACGAAGAAGATCCTCCCTTGGTCTGCCTATGGTAGCTCAGCCTTTCCTCCTCACAGGGATGCTCCAGTCCTCTCAACATCTTCATAGCTGGACTGTCTCTGGTAGTTTCCTGCCACTCTCAAACTGAGAAGCCTGGAATTTGGCTCAGTACTCCAGGTGTAGCTTCACTAGGGCAGAGTAGAGAGAGAGAAGAAACTCTCTTGGCCTGCTGGCCACAGTCTTCTTAAATGCACCCCAGGAGACCATTTGCCTTCTTGGCCACAGGGGCACATTGCTGGCTCATGGTAAACTTGCTGTCCACCAGGTCCTCCTTCTCCATAAAGCCAACATAATCAAACACAATTTGGTCTCTGTGTTTCAGGGATTTTAGAGTGTGGTAGTTAACAGATCTTTCTGCTACCACAAGCAAAGCCTCCAGCTCCCTAAATAGCTGTGTGTAGGTGAGGTATCCATGTCCCAGACACTTCCATATTGCTCACAACAACTGTCCACAAGCCCTCAAGAAACAGAGATCTCATTCAATAAACCAACACCACAACCATGCAAACTGAGGACTGAAACGAGTGCCCCACAGACATTCTTCATGCCTTCATTTTCAAGTAATTTAAAAGAAAGTAAAATGCCCCTCCAAAATAATGTTGGGCAGATCAGGATATGTCCTGTGTATCTTGGGCATCAGGTATAGGACACTGGGGAGTGTGTCCAGAGAAGGGTGACAAAGCTGGTGAAAGGTTCAGAGAAGTCTTATGAGGGTGGCTGAGGGATGACCTAAGGTTGTTTAGTCTGGAGAAGAGGAGGCTGAGGGGAGACCTCACTGCTCTCTACAACTCCCTGAAAGGAGGTTGTAGTGAGGTGGGGGTTGGTCTCTTCTCCTTAGTAACAAGTGATAGAACTCTGGAAACGGCCTGAAATTGTGCCAGGGGAGGTTTAGGTTGGATATTATGAAAACATTTCTTTACTGAGTGGTCAGGCATTGGAACAGGCTGCCCGGAGAGGGGGTGGAGTCACTGTCCTTGGAGATGTTCAAGAAATGTATGGCACTTTAGGATGTGGTTTAATGGCCATGATGGCCTTAGGTTGATGGTTGGACGTGATGATCTTAGAGGTCTTGTCTGACTGAAACGATTCTATAATGCTGTGGTTCTGCAAAATGATCTTTGTCATGCTGACTGCATTTTTGTCTCTCGCAGGTAACACTCAGCTCCTAAGAAAGGGGTTTGCATCTAGGGTAGTTTTGTAATGAGTTTGCTTATTACATCTATTAAAGAACGATTTTCATGTCTGTAGCTTCCCTGCTGGTTTCTAACCCCAAAACAGCAACCCGACTGCATGAATCATAAAAGCATTTGCTCCACTCAGAAAGACTGCATTTTTATCATTTTTTTTCCCTGTTGTTGTTTGGTTTGTTTTTATTTTTTTTCAGCTGAAACAAACAGAAAATGAAGTTCATTGCTAACAAACCCTGGGATGTTAAAAAATGCAACAAATGCTTGAGGTGCTGCTGTGTGTTACTGTGTGAGTAATTCATCTGACTTGGCTGTTGTGCTATAAATGAGCTCTGCTCCCAAGGAACTGCTGCTGCACACAATGGAAAACACATCTAGGAGGTGGTCTTTGGGATCAGAGTGGGATTTTGGGCTCAGTTTTCTTAGTGTTATTCTCCTACTTCTCAATGATTACCAAAGAGCCATTAAAAAAAACCCACCAAAAACCTCCAAACAACAAACCAATCAACTAACCAAAACCCACAAAAAAACCCAATCGATTTAACTCCAAACAATCAATTCTAAGTTGTATTTCAGGAGCAAGTGTGAGATGTTCATCCACAAATGGATAGATTATGAAAAGGGACTTCTGAAGGTTGAATCACAGAATTATTGAATGATTAAGGTTGGAAAGGACCTCTGTGATCGTAGAATCATAGAATCTTACAATCATAGAATCATAGAATGGGCTGGGCTGGAAAGGACCTCTGAAGGTGATCTGCTCCAACCCTCTCTGCAGTCAGCAGGGGCATCCTCAACTAGATCAGGCTGCCCAGGGCCCTGCTGAGCCTCACTTTGAATATCTGCAGGGATGGGGCCCCAATCACTTCCCTGGGCAACCTGTTCCAGTGTTTCACCATCCTCATAGGAAAGAATCTGTTTCTAACATCCAATCTAAATCTGCTGTTTTCTAGTTTGAAGCCACTGCCCCTTGTCCTATCACTACAGGCCTATCACCTGGTCCAACACCACTATGCCCACTATTCATGTCCCAAAGTACCATGTTTGCAAGTTTATTGAACTTGCTCCCAGTGATGGTGACTCCACCACTTCCCTGTTCTAGGGCTTCACCATTCTTTTAGTAAACATTTTTTTTTTCACAATCTGTAACCTAAACCTCCCCTGGAACAGCTTGAAAGCCATTTCATCTTGTCCTGTAACTAGTTACTTGGGAGAANAACACATCTAGGAGGTGGTCTTTGGGATCAGAGTGGGATTTTGGGCTCAGTTTTCTTAGTGTTATTCTCCTACTTCTCAATGATTACCAAAGAGCCATTAAAAAAAATCCCACCAAAAACCTCCAAACAACAAACCAATCAACTAACCAAAACCCACAAAAAAACCCAATCGATTTAACTCCAAACAATCAATTCTAAGTTGTATTTCAGGAGCAAGTGTGAGATGTTCATCCACAAATGGATAGATTATGAAAAGGGACTTCTGAAGGTTGAATCACAGAATTATTGAATGATTAAGGTTGGAAAGGACCTCTGTGATCGTAGAATCATAGAATCTTACAATCATAGAATCATAGAATGGGCTGGGCTGGAAAGGACCTCTGAAGGTGATCTGCTCCAACCCTCTCTGCAGTCAGCAGGGGCATCCTCAACTAGATCAGGCTGCCCAGGGCCCTGCTGAGCCTCACTTTGAATATCTGCAGGGATGGGGCCCCAATCACTTCCCTGGGCAACCTGTTCCAGTGTTTCACCATCCTCATAGGAAAGAATCTGTTTCTAACATCCAATCTAAATCTGCTGTTTTCTAGTTTGAAGCCACTGCCCCTTGTCCTATCACTACAGGCCTATCACCTGGTCCAACACCACTATGCCCACTATTCATGTCCCAAAGTACCATGTTTGCAAGTTTATTGAACTTGCTCCCAGTGATGGTGACTCCACCACTTCCCTGTTCTAGGGCTTCACCATTCTTTTAGTAAACATTTTTTTTTTCACAATCTGTAACCTAAACCTCCCCTGGAACAGCTTGAAAGCCATTTCATCTTGTCCTGTAACTAGTTACTTGGGAGAAGAGGCCAACTCCTACCACATCTTGACCTCCTTTCAGGTAGTTGTAGAGAGCAATAAGGTCTTCCCTCAGCCTCCTCTAGTCCAACCTTCCACTCACAGTGGGTCTATGACACTAGATCTGTCTAGCTGAGTTTTTATGACCTCCAAGAATGGACATTCCCCAACTTTGCTGGGTAACTTGCTCCAGCACTTCAGTACCCTCCTCCTGAAGGTCATTGCCCCTTGTTTTGCCACCCACCACTAAGAAGAATAAGGTGCATTTGGTGCCCCTGATTTTCTAAACAGCTTTGAGGTAGTTGCAGGCTGCTTTTAAATCCTTCTTGCCCCTCCCTACTCATCTCTACCACACTGAACAAGGCCACTTCTCCTAACCTCCCCTTGCATCTCATACATCTGACATTATCTTGGATGTCAGATGTTGTCCTGGGATGTCACAGCCTGTAGTGACACATGGGATTAGTCTACCTATGATGCAGAACTTTGCATTTTTTCTTGGTGAATGACTAAACCTTCTGTTGCCCAAATCTTCAAAATCTGGTGTTTTCCCTCGTTGAATTATCCAAGTTTCTGTTGGTCTAATCTTGAAGTCCTTTGGAGCTGAGTGTCTAGGTTTAAAGAGTGAGTCAGGCTCTTTAATCCTTCTCAAAGGAGGTAAAGGAAAAACACTCCACTCTGGATTGGATAGAATTGGAAAGCTTAAATGGAAATGCTACTCATAACTATGTGAAACACTACAAAGCATATAAAATACACCAAATCTATAGGACACCTTGGCCACCGTTATCCAAAAACCTCCTTAGGCCAAAGTTTCTCACCACTTTCCTCCAAACCAGGCCAAAATCCCAGGCTTGAAATGCTTCCGCCATACCATCCCTCTCTACCCCCACCCATATCAAACCCAAGTGACACAGCTGAAGTTCAGCTCCAGGCCCCAGCCAAGGCTGCTCCAAGCCTCACTCCCTCGTATCGCAAAGAGAAGGGAGCAGCAATGGGAAGGAGAGAGGGGGAAAGGGGCAGTAACTGACTCTGCAGCCAGTTTTATAGGGATTTATGGGACTTCTCAGAATGAAGTAAGAAAAAAAATTACACTGTCCAGTCCATCTCCTGGACCTATCTAGCCTCTGGAGGCCCTCACCTTTATTGTTCTTAAAGGCACTCAGCCTCAAACCATAACACTGAGGCTCCAATGTCCAGTATCTCAACAGCATCCTTCCCTTTGTAATAGGTTCAGATTTGGTTAAGGTGGACTGTGTTCTCAGCCTGCAGAAGAGGAGGCTCAGGGGAGACCTCATTGCTCTCTACAGCTACCTGAAAGGAGGTTGTAGCCAGGCGAGGTTGGTCTCTTCTCCCAGGCAACAAGCAACAAAAGAAGAGGACACAGCCTCAAGCTGTGCCAGGGCAGGTTTAGGCTGGATGTTGGGAAGAAGTTCTTCACAGCAAGAATAGTTGGCATTGGAATGGGTTGCCCAGGGAGGTGGTGGAGTCAAAATCCCTGGAGGTGTTTAAGAGGAGGCTGGATGAGGCACGGTTTAGTTAATGCCATGCATGGTTTAGTTAGTGCCATGGTTTAGTTAATTAGAAGGTGTTAGGTGATGGGTTGGACTCGATGATCTTGAAGGTCTTTTCCAACCTGATTAATTCTGTGATTCTATGTCTCATCACACAGTTTGCCTCAGAGAGACTGAAAAGTATCAGTCCTAGAGGATCAGAAATACAGAGAGTGGAAGAGATGTACAGACTTGACATTGCAACACCATTGTAAGAGTTAAAAAATATGGGAAATTTTACTCAAGTTACATTGACACTGCTTTAGAGGCTTACTGAAAAACTACTAACTATTAAAAAGCAATGTCTAAATGAAATCTTTTCAGATGGAGATTTTTATTTTTCTTTCTGTAAGAAAGAAAATGTTTAGTGCCTTTTATCTCTGTCTGCTCTAATGCACTTACTCAAGACAGTTTGGTTATGTTCAACTGTAAAATCCTCTTGGTCTTTTCTTTTTTTTTTTTTTTTTCCTTTTCCTTCCCAGTCCCAGTTAAGAAGTGAAAAGCTAACATCAAAGCGTAGGCTTAAAATTTGCAGAATAGAAACTAACCAGTGCTTTATCTACTTCAAAGTGTAGCCACCGTCTCTCATCTGTTTATTAAAAATATCTAAGTGGAAGGAAACAACAGGCTTGGATGCAGTTGATGTAGAATATGTATAGTGGTAGACATGATAGGATATTTCAGTTCATTCAAACCACGTAATTCCATCATCATTACCCTCAGGTTGCTGTGTTGATGCATATTTAAGCATCAGAATCAGAGAATCATAGAATGCATTGGGTTGGAATGGACCTTTAAAAGATTATCTGGTCTGGCCTCCCCTGCAGTAAGCAGGGACAGCTTTAACTAGAGCACTAAATAAATAAAACAGTAAAAATCTCCAATTTGTTTGCTAGTGTGGATGCTAAGTGGCCTTTCTGGCAGTCATCTACCATGGCCTTTCAGCTTTGGTCATCAGCTACTTGGGTGCAGGATTCTTTGATGCTAAGGATCAATGATGTTCATGCAATCATAGAATCATTTTGGTTGGAAAAGACCTTTAAGATCGTCAAGCCCAACTATTATTTCACTCTACCAAGACTGGTGTTAAACTAGACTCAGTTTTCACAGAATTTTCTTTATTTTAGATACTAAATTATTGTTGGTTGAGCTCCAAGGCTTCAGCAACCTGTGTAGGAATTAAAAGGGACAGGAGAAGCAAAAATCAATCCTGAAGTTTAATGGACATCGCAACAGGGGGAATTCTCTTAGAATCATAGAACTGTTTTAGTTGGAAAAGACCTTTAACAACATCGAGTCCAAAGCAGTATCTACCTCTACCAAGGCTGGTGCTAAACCATGTCCCTCAGCACCACATTTCTGCCACCTTTAAACACCACCAAGGATGGGGATTCAACCATCACACTGGGAAGTCTGTTCCAGTGCTTGAGATCTCTTTAACTGGAGAAGCTTCTTTTACTATCCAAACTAAACCTTCTGTGGTGCAGCTTGAGGCTACTTCCTCTCATCGTATCACTTGTTACTAGGGAGAAGAGACTGCCCTCCGTCTTGCCACAGGTTCCTTTCAGATAGTTGGAGAGCACAAATATTCATCTCACTAGAGAGAACCTTATCACAGGAGCTGCAACTAAATCAAATGAAGTTTCCTAAGCTGATTATATGAAAATCTCCTCATGATGATATGAGGAGAGCATTACTTCACTGTACCATTAGAAGTATCAAATCTTCCCTTTCCTTGTTGTTCTCCACCTCAAGTGAGTCTTGGTACACACAATTAAAACACTTCTGTCCTTTAATTAAATGTGACTAACTCCCCTGAATTGACAGAAAAGTGCCTGACACTCTTTACCACTGACTGATCCTGCTTCTTCTCACTTGCAGTACCTTGTTAACTCTATGTTGTGCACATATCACAAGCTCTTTGGCAGAGCTACTGGATCTACTGAACATCAAGCAAACTCATGGCACTATTCTGATGAACAGTAATACAACATATTGATGGGAATCACAGCATCACAGAATGTTCAGGGGCTGGAAGGGACCTCAAAAGCTCATCCAGTCCAACCTCCCTGCCAGAGCAGGAGCACCTATACCAGATCACACAGGAACACATCCAGGTGAGTTTTGAATATCTCCAGAGAGGGAGACTTCACAACACCCCTGGGCAGCCTGTTCCAGTGCTCTGTCACACTCATAGTGGAAAAAAAAAAATCATCATATTTGCATGGAACTTCTTATGCCTCAAATTCCACCCATTGCCTCTTGTCCTGTCAGTGGGCATCACCCAGCAGAGCCTGGCTCCATCCTCCTGGCACTCATCCTTTATATATTTACAAATATTCCTGAGGTCACCTCTCAGTCTCCTCCTTTCCAAGCAGCACAGCCCCAGCTCCCTCAGTCTCTCCTCATAAAAGAGATGTTCCATTCCCTTTGTTATCTTTGTGGCTCTGTGCTGGACTCTCTCCAACATTTCTCTGTTCCTCTGGAACTGGGGGCCAGAACTGGACACAGTACTCCAGATGCAGCCTCACCAGGGCAGAGTGGAGGGGCAGGAGAACCTCTCTCCACCTACTAGCCACAGCCCTTCTAGTCCATCCCAGAATGGCATTGGCTTTCCTGGCCACAAGAGCACACTGCTGGCTCATGGTCAAGCTCCCACCAACTAGGACCCCCAGATCCTTTTCCTCTTCACTGCCGTCCAGTAGGTCAGTCTCCAACCTATATTGATACCTCCAACCTATACTGATACCTTGTTCTTGCCCAGGTGCAAGACTCTGAACTTGCCCTTGCTGAACTTCATTAAATTCCTCCCTGCCCAACTCTCCAGCTTGTCTAAGTTTTGCTGATTTGTAGAATCACAGAATGCATTGGGTTGGCATTTAAAGGCCTTCTAGTCCAACCCCACCCCTGTAGTGAGCAGAGACATTCCCAACCAGATGAGGTTGCTCAGAGCCCCACGAAGTTTGACCTTGAATATCTCGAGGGATGGGATGCCCACTGCCTTCCTGGGTAACTTCTTGTAGTGTTCCACTACCCTTATAGTAAAGAACTGCTTCCTAATGTCCAGTGGAGCTCTCCATATAAAGACAGATTCCACATACAAAACGAAATTGCCTTGAGAAGAAAATAAAGTTTGTTTCAAGTTGGTCTCTTCAGACCAGGAACACACCAGCCCAACACATAACAGTATTCTCCACCACGAACTTCTAAGTAATGGTGCCCCTGGTATAGAGAGAAAATGACTGTGGGGAGAATGAGATGGGAAAACAGCACGAATGTGGTTTTCAATTGATTGCTGGGAGGGAGGCTTCGATTTCTCCTGGCCAAGAAACATCACTTTTTTAAACTCAAGCAGGGGCCGACAGTGATGGAAAGCGCAGAAAAGCTGCGGAATTCCAGGAAAACCACAATTTGCCATAAGAGGGCGGCAGTCGTTTACCCAAAACCCAGCTACAAACCCGGGATGCCAGTCAAAAGACTGAACTTTCCTGTGCTGAATCTGTATCTAAGTTACTGAGGCAAATACCACTGCATTTAAGAACAAAACCTCCAGCATCTGGGCACTTACCTTTTCGACTGCAAACGTCCGGATCACATATTCAGCCAGCAGCTCTGTTTCTATTAGGGTAACTTTAATGTCTTTATATATCTCCGTGTCATCGGGCCAGTATTTGCAGCATTTGACCTTTCAAAATAAAACACAAAACAAATTAAGCCTCACTTATTTCAGAGGGGTCATGCTGAATCCATTCTGCATTCTGGGCAATGATTTCTGCTTTAAAACCCAATGGTGTGCGAAACAGCCCCGTTTGCAACTGGTGCAGGCGATCCAAGCTCTAAGGGACACCATCTCTTCTTTAAGTCAGCTTTCAGAGTCTCAGATCAGATTCCTGTTGTGGTTAGTGAAGTGGAGGCGAATGTGTGGGGACCACAAAGGATCTTTATACTCTGCACAACTCCGCTGCTCACTTGCTGTGATGTCCAACACAGGGTGTGCCCAGAGGGGCAACTACCACAATAAGGTTTTTTCCCCCCTGACCTCCAGTTAGTGATTTGTCTCAAAAATATGAAAATGAAAAGATGGGTTTTCAGACAGGAAGGATCTTCTCTACTGTTAGGAAATTATTTGTATTCTCAGTCTGACTTTCAACTCCACTGCTCATTTGCTGTGATGTCCAACACCGAGTGTGCCCAGAAGGTTTGTTTTCTCCTCCATCTCTAGTTGGTGATTTGTCTCAAAAATATCTCCCTACCTTTGAAAATGAAAAGGTGGCTTCCAGACAGGAAGGATCTTCTCTACTGTTAGAAAATTATTTGTATTCTCAGTCTAACTTTCCACAGGGACTGATGAGAGGTCAAGTGGTAAAACTCCACACTTGAAGTCAAGAGATGAGTTTTATGTCTGAGCTTTAACTTCAAATTCACTAGATGACCTCAAACTCTATGGCTGGGATTCATCTCACTTAGTTCAAATGATGATGAGTAGGACAACTGCCTTCTTAGAGGTGCCTTTATCTTTCCTAACTGAGAAAAGTGTTTAGCTGACTGGAGATGCATTTTTTTACACTGAGGGTGGTGGAACACTGGCCCAGGTTGCCCAGAGAGGTAGGAGGGAGCTGATCTCTGGAAACATTTCAGGTCCAGTTGGACAGGGCTCTGACCAACCTACTCTAGTTGCAGATGTCGCTGCTGACTGCAGGAGCTTGGACTAGATGACTTTCAGAGGTCCCTTCCAACCCAACCTGTTCTATGATGCTATGATTCTATGACTGCCTTCCCCTAGGTGTTGGGTTGGGGTTAGGTGAGATGAGTTCTTCTTTCCCCTGCATTGAATTCAGCAGGATTCTGGAGCAAATTCATCCTGTGTTTTATGCACTCTACTTCAGATTGTCTGAGCTCTGGTGTTATCTAGGCAGGATGGTCTGCACTGTAGTGAAGATATTCAAATCCGTTTTTGAAAGTAGGTGTTTGTGGGGACTGTATATGCTGCTGCAAGTAGAGGAGAGACTGAAAAACTTTCTCCTCCTTCCCATTTGTGAGGACAAGGTGGTGGGCAGGGAAGCTAACACATAACTTACATCTCTCTTTTATTCTGCTCTATCATGGTAATAGCTGCGCTTTCACCACTGCACCTGGCCATCGTCCAGCAGTGCAGTACGTGCTAGGAGGAACATCTGTTACACATCTGCTGCCTAGAATGGTTTGTCTTTTCCTTTCACTGAAGGGAAAACTTAAAATGGATCTTTTAATACATGTATAAATATGGTGCTGAGGGACGTGGTTTAGCGGTGGACTCAGCAGTGCTGGGTTAATGGTTGGACTCCATGATCTCTTCCAGACAAAATGATCCTGTGCAAATCTACTGATTTACATAAACATACACTAAAATGGGTTGAGCAAAAAAGCCACTAACCCTCCAAATCAACCAAATACTTCAAATATTCAACAGAAAACTGATAGGGGGAAAAAACAGTTAAATTTTGCAACTGATGGAGCATTTCTCGAGGCCATTATCATGCCAAAATATTTGGACTGCCATTCTGTCTGGTCTCCAGAAAAAGTAAAACTGATGAAAATCTGTATAAGCACACCTTGAAAACTGCAATGCATGATTCAGATCATTTATTTACACACGCTCCAGGTTTACTATGTAAAGGGTTATGCAGGGAGTCAAACTTTGTCCTGCCAGGTAGAAAACTTCCTTCAAAGTTTGTTTCAAGTGATGTAGCTGATGATCAGTGGACAGAAGGGAAAGTGTTGCCACATCAAAGTAGTAACAGTGTCTGATAAAATAAAGCTTGTACAGGCAAGGTTGGTAGTCCTGGCCCTTTTTATGTCTCGTTAGCAGGAGAAAATTTAAATCTGAATAGAACTGAGTTAAAGGATTGCAAAAAACACAGTCCCACATCAGGATCCTCTTCAGAGAAAAAGAGTAGCTTGGTCCTAAGCCCTGGCTCCCAGCCACAAAATTACACAAGCATCTTAAGAGCTAATTTCTGCTTCCCCAGCTGGTGGAAAGCTCCTGGAGCAGAACTGGAGCTCAGGTAGCTATAAGCAGGATTTTCTTTATTTTCTTATGCCTGTCTTCAGACTTAGTAACCACATCAACATTGGCTAAGAAAAGTTCTGTATGTCCTTCACATTTCATCTGCTTTTAACTATGGTTTGGGCATAACTGCTAAACACTGTGTTTAACAGTTCCCTTCCATAGCAAGAGCCTTGCAGCTGGGACTTGGAGCAGTTCTGGGCTCCCCAGTTCAAGAGGGACAGGGATCCACTTGAGAGAATCCAATGGAAAGCTACAAGGATGATTAAAGGACTGGAGCACTACCTTATGAGGAAAGGCTGAGAGATCTGGGGATGTTCAGTCTGGAGAGGACACTGAGAGGGGATCTAATAAATGTATGTAAATATCTGAAGGGTGGGGTCAGGAAGGAAGGGACAGGGACAGCCTCTGATCACTTGTACCCTGCGATGGGGCAATGAATGTAAACTATAGCACAGAAAGTTCCACCTCAACAGGAGGAAGAACTTATTTACTGTAAGAGCACTGGAACAGGCTCCCCAGAGAGGTTGTGGAGCCTCTCTGTGGGACTTTCAAGACCCATCTGAATGTGTTCCTGTGTGACCTGCTGTGGTCTTGCTCTGGCAGGGAGGTTGGACTGGAAGATCTGCAGAGGTCCATTCCAACCCCTAACATACTGTGATCTTGTGATCCAGTGACAATGAACAGTCCCAGCAGTGCTCAACACTCCTATAGCAGGTGCAAGGCTAGCAAGACCCCTCCGTGCTCACCAGCCAGCAAGGTGAGAAGGTGCCAGTGTGGATGAGAAGGTTTTCACCAGCCAAAAGAGTAGCCCCAGGGTGCCCAAACCCAGGATCTCTGGCAAACAGTTATTCACCTCTACAGCATATCCATCAGCTGTAAGTAGTGAACAACCATTTCAAAAGCATTAAACATTGCTGCAAGCAGTTTGTGGTTGCTGCTATCTGTTGTTGCATCTGCTTGGTATTTATTCAGATCTTCTTTTGTTTGGTTGTAATTCCAGAAACACTCTGATAGAGGCTAAGTGAGAAACAAGGAATGCTTATTGTTCTGTCTCTGTTCAAATAATCCAGAAAGTTCACACTGTTCATATCCCTTAGGCCAGCAAAAGGATCCTTTAAGAATTATAGAATGGTTTGGGTTGGAAGGGACCTTTAAAGGTCATCTAGTCTAACCCCTCTGTAGTCAATGGGGACATCTGCGACTAGGTGGGGTTGGTTAGTGCCTCAAACCTGGCCTGGAATGGTTCCAGGGGTGGAGCTTCTACCATCTCTCTGGGCAACCTGGACCAGTGTTTCACAACCTTCAGTGGAAGAAAACTCCCCTTTATATCTGTCCTTTAGTTTAAATTCATCACCCCTTCTCCTGAAAAACAGGGCCTGCTAAAAAGACTGTCCCAATTCTTATTATAGGTTCCTTTAAGTGCTGAAAGGCCACAAGAAGGTCTCTCTGGATTCTTCTCTTCTCCAGGCTGAACAACTCCAGCTCTCTCAGCCTGTCCTCACAGCAGAGGGCTTCCAGCCCTTGCATCATTGTTGTGGCTTTTTTTGACCTTCTCCAACAGGTCCATGTGTCTCTTGTGCTGAGGATTCTAGGGCTGGACCCAGCTCTCCAGGTGGGGTGTCACCATGAGTAGAGGGGCAGAATCCTCTTTCTTGACCTGCTGGCCAGGTTGCTATAGTCATTGCTGAGGACTCTCTGAATCAGAGTTTTCCTACCCGTAGCTAAGATAATTTTTTTACTCTCCAAGCAGAATCAGGCAATTCATGCTGCCTCTGGATGGAAACAGCTCACTAACAACCCCATCTCAGGAGAGAGTTTCCTTTTCCTGCCCTATTCACTTCTCTTTTCCATATGTAGAACCTAAATCACATGAAGACAGCCAGCAGACATAGGAAGGGAGCAGCTGCAGTGGTGATGCTAATCATAAAATCATAGAAATGCTTTGTTTGGAAGAGACCTTCAAGATCAAGTTTAAGCATTAACCCAGAACTGCCAATTTCACCACTAAATCATGCCCCTCAGCATCACATCCACATATCTTTGAAATCCTTCCATGGGTGAGGGATTCCACCACTTCCCTGGGCAGCCTGTTCCACAGCTTGGTGACCATTTTGGGGGAGAAGTTGCTCCTCACGTCCAACCTAAACCTCTCCTGGTGAAACTTGAGGTCATGCCAGACCCTAAACCTTCCCTTGAGATGCAACTTGAGGCCATTTCCTCTGGTCTTACTGCTTGTTACTTGGGGGAAGACACCAGCCCCCAGGCAGTTGTAGAGAGGGGGAAGGTCTCCCCCTAGTCTCTTTTTTAGAATCATAGAATCATAGAATGGTAAGGTTGGAAGGGACCTCAAGGATCATCTAGTTCCAACCCCCTGACATAGGCAGGGACACTTCCCACTAGCACAGGTCACTCAAGGCCTTGTCCAGCCTGGCCTTGAACACCTCCAGGGAGGGAGCAGCCACAACCTCCCTGGGCAATCTGTGCCAGTGTCTCACCACTCTCACTGTAAAGAACTTCCTCCTAACATCCAGTCTAAATCTCCCCTCTGCCAGTTTAAACCCATTTTCTCCAGACTAAACAGCCCCAGTTCCCTCAGCCATAGTCACAGCACTGTGGAGCAGCACTCCACTTTGTTGCTAACTTTAGCCTCATTTCTTTCTGATGGGTGCCTGCCATCCTCCAAACAGCTCTAGTTTAGTAAAATAAACAATCAGAGTAAAAAACACCCAACCCTGGCTGAATTAAATTGCTCAGCCTTGAAGGAAAGCACGCCTGTTTCTAACTTGGTAGGTCTAGACAGTCTGGATTATGACTAAGAACAAGAGACTTTTAGAAAGACCAATTTAGAAGAGTACAGTTCTCATCTTCTTATGTCTCAACTGCCAGATTTCTTTCCACCTTTTTTTTTTTTTTTTTT
>WBNM01039208.1:0-18642 GCA_013399055.1 Ramphastos sulfuratus | reverse complement strand
AAAAAAAAAAAACAACTCATTTAAGATGATGCAGTGGGATAATTAGGGAAGCTTTGAGGGATGTTGCACAGCAGTTAGAGCCTTTGGTGCCTCATGAAGCTTGGCCAGCTGGGGATTTCTTACCCTGCTGCACAGGGAGGGGGGCAGTTTGGACACGGAGCAGATTGGAGCTGAGCAGAAGGATCCATGACAACACCATTTCCTGAAAACTCTCCCGTGTGGAACAGGGGCTGTAATGGTGCCAAAGCCACAGTCAGAGCCACAGACTGACACTAAATGATTCACTCACTGGGAGGAGGGAAAATCTCATCAATTTGGGTTTTTTGTGAATTCAACCTTTTTTCCTGCTTTTGGCTCTTGTTCTGCAGTGTTGCTGCACATGCATGGACATAAGGAGGAAGTTCTTTACAATGAGTATTAAAATACTGAAACAGGTTGTCCAGGGATGTGATAAGGAGGAACTTCCTTACATTGAGGGTGACAGAGCACTGGAACAGGCTGCCCAGAGAGGTTGTGGAGTCTCCTTCTCTGGAGACTTTCAATCCCTGCCTGGATGCATTCCTGTGTGAAGTACCCTAGGGGGTCCTGCTTTGGCAGAGGGGTTGGACTTGATCATCTCTGGAGGTCCCTTCCTACCTCTAACATCCTGTGGTTCTGTAATTTTGCGATCCTAGGCAGCCTGATCTAGTTAGAAGTGTCCCTGCTCACTGAAGGAAGTTGGACCCTTCCAACCCCATCACCGATCTGTGAATCTGTGCTGATCTCTAGACTTGGCAACTCTATGCACTCCTGATGCCGAAAGTAAAGTAAATGCTTAAGGAGCAGTCTCCCATCTCCTCCAGAACCTCTCAGATAAATGCAGAATCATCTTAAAGACAGAAGAAGATGAAACAGCGTAAACCAAACTCACATTTATAAATGCCTTTTTGGATCAGGGCCTTTGTTTGTACAAGGAAAGACAATTGCAACAAAATAGAGTATGGTTTTGCTCATCGAATGTGAGAAACTCTGTTGGTAACATATGTTTGTTCATTTTTTAGCACAGCTTTAGCTACTGTAACTCAGAGAATCTCTTCCCCCTTTTATAAACATTTGGTACATGTTTTACAAAGAAAAATTAGTAACAGAAGGCTTAGCTAAATAATTGATACATGAATCCAGAACTGAATATTAAATGAATTAGGTCTTTTTCTCTTTTTTATATTTTTTTTCCCTCATGCAGTTGCTAACATAACAGTAAATATCATCCACAAAGGAGAAAACATCATTCTGAAATCTCATCTGAGCAGAACTCTAATGGAGAGTTTGTTCAGATACACCCCACATTTACAGCCTCACAGTGTGCCAAAAAATACAGATGTTCATCACAAGATGAGATAAAAGGGTGATTGCCAGAGACATAATGAAAGCGCTCTGGTTTAATCTATTCCTCCCGAGGTGCACTGCCCAAGTGTTCCAAGCATGTTGGCTTTACTAATCATCTTCAAAATGTGGAGGTGATGATCATCTACTTCCACCTCCCAGTGAAAGAGTCTAAATGTCAGGGACCCAGCGTTAAAAATGAAGGTGGAAAGTGGTCATTGCTCTTTAATATAACAAACAATGCGGCGGCAAATGGCTAAAGAACACAAATTGTGGCTTCCGAAGGTGTGCATTTAGCCGTTTGGCAACGTGACCCAGCTAGCTGAAGGCAGTATGAAAGCCAAGACAGTAATTCATTTACTTAGAGGTTTGGAATGGGAGGAATATTACAGAATTAATATGTGAGCTGGCTGTGAAATACACTTTGTAGCTTGTACAGAAGAGTTTAATAACAGTGATTATTCCAAGTTTCCAATTTCCTTTGATTCTGAAATATCCTTAGCAAAGAGGTGACATAAGCGGCTGCGTGCTGCTTGGATTGTCGTTAGTGAAGAGCAGCATTATACATTCTAATTTAAAATTAATCCTGAACGAAGTGATGACGATAGGCCAGACATAAATTTTGAAGTGGAACCTTTAGGATATAAAATGAAACAGTCAACCAAGCTCACTGTTGGAAAAAAAAGCTTAATGGATTTTACAGGCGTAGCTTGGATAACATCACAGAGCTTCTATTTGGCTGAGTTGAAGTAAAAGGACATCCAATAATTGGAAGCATTTTTATTTAAATACTTTTCAAACAAAAAGCCCCAACATATTGTGATTTAAGAATGTTTTAAAAGGTATAATGCAACCTTTGACAGAAGATAAAACCTAATCTTTCTTTTCTTCATTTTCTTCGTTTGCTTTTGAGCAAGGCAGTTAATTGATTTATACTTTATTTTACGGTTTTCTAGAAGAGGTTTGGAGGAGCATGGAGAAATATAACATTTAAGATACTCTTTGGCACCATCAGATAAATGGGCCTGTATAAAGGCAGCCAGGAGTTGCTGTTCACAGCTCTCAGAGGGGGAGAGATGTCTCCATGAATTTTACTAGCTCAGTCTAACTTCTTCCAGTGATGTCTCAGAGCTGATATAATTCTCTACTTTCTGCCTCTCTACCTTGCCCTAGCAGCACAACCTGAGGTTGCATGGTAGATGCACGCGCATTCGACTTTTGTCCAGAAGAGATGGCTTTCTGGAAATGTCTGTTAGTAGCCACACACCAATGCTTTCCACCAGAGGGAATGTCTGTGGCCCCTTTGACGTTAGAATCATAGAATTGTTTTGGTTGGAAGACATCTTTAAGATCATTGAGTCCAAATGTTAATCCAACTCTGCCAAGTTCACCACTATAGCAGCACCACAACTACATGTCCTTGAAATCCCTCCAAGGACAGAGATTCCACCACTTCCCTGAGCAGACTGACGCAGTTCTTTGTGCTTCAGGTGTACTGGTAGCCACCATCAACCCAGTAGTTAAGATTAGATGAAACTGACTGGTCAAACCCATGGTGTGGCCTTCCTTCAGCCGTGACAAAGAATTAGTCTAGAAAAATTGCTTTCCAGTAATCCAAGGTAAAGCTGTTGTAGTGTTCCTGCCTCTGTTGCCAATACCAACAGGAGAAAGAGGCACAAGCTGGAACTCAGGAAGTTTCACCTGAACAGGAGGAAAAACCTGTTCAGTTTCAGGTTTCTGGAGCCCTGGAGCAGGCTGCCCAGAGAGGCTGTGGAGTCTCCTTTTCTGGAGTTCCAAGCACACCTTGACATGGTAATCACAGGCAACCTGCTGTAGGTGACCCTGCTTTAGTATGGCGGTTTGATTAGATGATCTGCAGAGGTTCCTTCCAATCCCTACCTGTGATTCTGTAACAGAAGAATATGGATTGCCTCTACTTCACTGCTTATGTTTAGGCAGTTTTGTTTTCCACTGGTAGTTAAAAAAGGCTGCAAATTAGTACATGTGAGTATAGCCCTGGAGGAAGCAAAGAAGGCTGAGCACAGAACACACGAGAAAGGTGGTTTGGTGCCAAGATGAAGGATGGTTACAGGATTAGCTGGAGCTCCTCAAAGCCTGTCTTAATCCCTTACACAACTGTGAAATTATGGGCATATTGCTCAGATGCTGTGCTCTGGGGACCTATGTGCCTGCACTGAGCAGCACAGCCTGTGCTCTGAATTATGCTTCTGTTCCAAGAGCAAAATCATGACATTAGTTGAGCTACAGAGCTCCACCGAGTTAGAGGATTGCCTTCTGGCTCTAAAATCTGATCAGCTAGGTTAGGATAGAAAGCTCTATGTGTTACCCTACTGGGTAAGGTAAAACTATGTCAGTGCCTCCAGGATACTCCTTCCTTCATAGAGAAACTCATTTCATGGGGCTGCTGAGGTGAGGAGACCTGCAGTGATGAAGCTATTATGCTGGTCCTGACATTTCAAAGAAGGACTTGAAGCCCTCTTTGTAAACTGCATTTTGCATCCAACGCCTTGGCTCTGCTTCAGCAGCCAGCCCAACATGGGGGTCAGGGCATTTGTGTGTCCTTAAACCTCTTTTATTTCTTTCTCAAAGTGAATTATCTCAATTGGATTAGTAAGCATTAAGATATTAATCTCTGTTGATTAACATGCTTTGAAACCAAGCCTTTACTGGAAAGGAGAATGCATCAAAACACCGAGAGCTGAAACCATGGCTGCTTTGAGTGGCATGGGAAAATGCTGAAGGCTTGTAGGCTGATGTCCTGCTTGATAGTGTTAATGTTGCTAACCTGCAGGCATCTTTATCTAATGATTGCAAAGAGTCATGAAGAAAAAGAGCTTTTTTTAAAAAAAAATATTTTTAACTAAGGGCCTGCCCCTGATACCCCTAATGGAGTAAAGCCAACTTGTTCTCTCTGGTTAGAAGCCTAGAAAGCTGAAATCTGTTTTGACAACTAGAAGGGTTCACTGACTCGAAGGATTAACAATAGTTACAAATTATGATTGTTTTTTGGTTTTCTCATTGATATGCTGTAAAGGTATAAACTCTACTCTACTCTAAGAGCTACTGGAATTACAGTGAAACCAAAACTATGGGCACAGAATATAAGATGACATATATGTACCACACGAGCAGGTCCCAGATGTTCTAGATAAACCTGATTACAAGGAATTAGGCTTCTCTAGATGGTGATGGATACTATTTATCTGAGGTAAGTATTACCTAGAGGTAGAGAAGGGTTTCATGTAGCACCCTTTCTCCCTTTCATTTATAAAATGTGGTTTCTTTCAGTAGAAAAGTCAAATGAGACCTTAGTCACCACTATGCTCACAAACACCTTTGGCACACCTCCTGAGAAGCACTACTGCCACTGTCCTGAACTAATTCCAAGGTAAGTAATTTGGTTTATTGCATTCAGAGGCAGTTTCAATTAGATTGAGTGTTCTTGCACTTATAAATACAAGTGTGCTGTGTGTGAGATGGGTTAAAAGAGGTCTGGAGTTTCACTTCTGTGATAGCCAGACTTAGACAGGCTGGAGAGTTGGGCAGGGAGGAATTTAATGAACTTCAGCAAGGGCAAGTGTAGAGTCTTGCACCTGGAAGAGAATAACTCCAGGTGTCAGTACAGGTTGGGGACTGACCTGCTGGGTCGTCCTAGTGGATGGAAGGTTGACCATGAGCCAGCAATGTGCTCTTGTGGCAAGAAGATATCCTGGGGTGTATTAGAAGGGCTGTGGTTAGTAGGTCAAGAGAGGTTCTCCTCACCCTCTACTCTGCCTTGGTGAGGCTGCATCTCAAATATTGTGTCCAGTTCTGTGCTTCCCAATTCAAGAAGGACCTCAGGGAACTGCCTGAAAGAGTCCAGCGCAGAGCCACAAAAATGGAGTGGAACATCTTCCTTATGAGGAGAGACTGAGGGAGCTGGGGCTTGTTAGCTTGGAGAGGAGGAGACTGAGAGGTGAACTTATTCATGTTTATAAATATGTAAAGAGGATGGAGCCAGGCTCTGCTGGGTGATGCCCAATGGCAGGACAAGAGGCAGTGGGTGGAAGATGAGGCATAGAAGTTCCATACGAACATGATGACATTTTTTTTTCTTTGTGAGGGTGACAGAACACTGGAACAGGCTGCCCAGGGTGGGTGTGGAATCTCCCTCTCTGGATATATTCAAGACCCACCTGGATGTGTTCCTGTGTGATCTGGTATAAGTGATCCTGCTCTGGCAGGGGGGTTGGACTGGATGAGCTTTTGAGTTCCCTTCCAGCCCCTAACATTCTGTGAAGGGTGATCTGAATCTTAAATACAGTTTAAATTTACCTTAGTTTATTAAAGGGTTCTGCACGGTAGATTCTCAAAACTTAAAAATGCCTAAGTGCAAGCTTCATCATAGCTCTCTGACAAACTTTTTTTTGTCCTATGAAAGGACCTCAGCTTCACTGGAAATTTTGTAGGTTTTATCCTGGTATCATAGAACCACTAAGGTTGGAAAAGGCCTCTAAGATTGTTAAGTCCAACCATCAACCTGACACCACCATGCCTGCTAAACCACATCCCAGAGTGTCACATCTACACGTTTTTTGACCACCCCCACACGTTGCTTTGTCTTTGATGGTTCCTGAAATATGTATACAGGAAGAAGTCTTTGGGCAGGGATGTATTTGGCAGTTTTTCTTGGATGTCTAATGTCTGTCTATGACAGAAATGGATCATCAACTGCATCTGAGGAAGATGTGGCTCGCAGGAGTAGGGAAGTGATGGTTTTTCTGTCCTGGGCACTGGTGAGGCCTCACCTTGAATACTGGGTTCATTTCTTCAGCCTTCACTACAAGAAGGAATTTAGGTGGTGGATTGTGCAAAGAAGAGCAATGAAACTGGTGAAGGATCTAGAGTGCAAGTCTCCTTCTCTGGAGGGATTCAGAAGTCTTCTGGACATGATCCTGGGTAATCTGCTTTGGGTGACTCTGCTTTAGCAGGGAAGATGGACTAGATGACCTCCAGAGTTCCTTTCCAACCCCTACCATTCTATGTTTTCCTGTCATTCTGTGAAAGCTTGAAGCCATTGACATTTTTGCAGCAAGGCAGATGAATGCCATGCATGTAACATGTCAGCTGCGGGCCCATCAAAGGAAAAGGTAAGCCATCAATGTGTTTTTTCTTTTTCCCTCTGCAGATAGAGCACAGGGAAGAAAAACTCACCCAGGAGGAGTGTGAGATGGCTACCAGGAAAGCACGGCACTCCTGGGCAGTAAGATGGCAGCAGGAGGCTGTTCTGGCAGCACTAAGGTATGTGTGCAGGCATTGAGGCTATCTGACCTTCATTCCCCTGCTTGGGTAACATCCTTTCTGTTGTAGTCAACCTTGCTTCTTTTCAAATAAAGGGCTTTTTGTGTGCTTATTAACACTATTAGCATTGGCTGTTTTCTAACTCTGGGTAATAATTGGGAAACTCTAATTACTGTAATTACTATGCTCCTGGGGTGAGGTTTTATTTTTTATCATTATTTCCAGTGATTTGAGTTGTTTTTACCCCCAAATACTTCCTTGCATTAAAAGTATGATAGACAACCATAAGCCCTTGCAGCACATTTATCTATCAACCACCTCTGAATTTCATCAGTGTAGTTCACCACTTCTTAATCATGTATTACAAAAATTCCTCTGCCTCAAGTAAAAACAAGGCAGGGAGAGAGAAAATGATTGCTGGCAAATGATGGGATGTGCCAAGGTTTGATTATGCCAACCCAGTAGTAGCACCAGCCCAACAAGAGCAAAGATGGAGGTGACAGCTAGATGGCACGACCGAATATGTTCTGAGTCTTCCCAGTGTAACTCTCCAAGGAGGAAAGAAATGTTTCAATACATACAAACACTGAAATACTTCAAGAGGCAACCTGAGACTTTGGCCAGTACCTGGACCAGTTCCCATTGCTTTCCACAGAAGGATCCAGCTCTGTCTTTGGAATTTTGTACTCCAGAACCGTCCTTTGAATTAAGCAAGGTGTTGTATCGTGTGCATTTTCCAATAGGTGGAGGACATCCAAAAAGAGCAAGGAAGCTGGTGAAAAGTCCAGAGAACAAGTCTTCTGAGGAGCAGCTGAGGGAACTGGGGTTCTGCAGTCTGCAGAAAAGGAGGCTCAGGGCAGATATCACCCTCTACAACTTCCTGAGAGACGGCTGTAGTGAGGTGTGAGTCAGTTTCTTCTGCCAAGCACAAGAGATAGGACATGAGGAAATGGCCTCAAATTGTTCTAGGGAAGGTTTAGGTTGGTCGTTAGGAAAAATTTCTTTCCAAAAAGGTTTGTCAAGCCCTAGAACAGGCTGCCCAGGGAAGTGGTGGAGTCTCTATCCATGGAGGGATTGAAAAGCCATGTAGATGTGGTGCTGAGGGACATGGTTTAATGGCAGTACTGGGTTAATGGTTGTACTTGGTGATCTCAAAGGTCTCTTCCAACCAAAATGATTGATTATATGATTGCATTTTTCCAATCACCCTGACACCGATGGGATAAAAAGTTTTCTTTCTTCTAGAATATTCCATTAGATTATGCTGCATTTCTCAGGAAAATATGCCTGAAATGATATCAACTATCTTAATTTCCTCTGCCACTCACAAACATGAACATGAAGGCCTCTTGCATCGGTACCATCCAAAACACATCGTTTGGAAACAGCTTGTGGTCACCCTGACATATTTTTATGAGCCTTGGTTTTGCTTTTTACCCATTAGTGTGCATTTTGGAAAATCCTGCTTCTTGCTAATCTTAACTAAAAACCATCTCATCACCCATTACCAAAGAACTGTTCATGCAGCCCAGCGCTGATTTTTCTAAATGACTGCGAGGCCTCATTTAGATTTTTAATAAACAGTCACATCCTAATGAGGTCTTCATAAAACTGACTAAATATGTTTAGAAATCATTAGCTTAAATTACCAGTACAAAAGTCTCCTTAGGGAGCCCTGTGCAGATTTTGTGATAAGGCTTCTGGCAGATGGATTAGTGTAGCAGTGCGAGCGGGTTCTGAATTTCCACACGAGCCCTGTAAATGGGAGCGGCTGGGTAACGGGCTACCAGATAAAGAGCTCAATGTCCCTTAGGTGGGTTCATTAAAGACAGAAAACAATCAAAACACATTTCCCTGCCATTTAAATGCCAGGTGCACAGCAGTCTGCAGGTGCCAGAAACACTGACAAGGGTCCCTGGCTGGAACATGCAAGAGCTTAAAGGGATGCACGGTTTTGACAAGTGTGCCTCAGATAATGACAGCTATTGGCAGATGTACCCAGACTCTGCTGGAGGGTAGTGTGGGACCGAGTCATTTGCAGCAGGTGCTTGCATTAGGGACTGCCTCATGGTGGTTCCTCCATCCGCAATTAAAACGGTCCTGCTGCATAATGCTCCAGGGCAAGAAGCGAGTTCCTAGCTCTGATTTAATGACTATCCAGCCAGTCCTGGTAAACAAATACATGTACACCCTCTCGATGATTAATTCATGAAGGACGTACACTGTGCAGCAAACGTGTTAAATAGATACTCCCTTTTCCGGCAAATAGAAAGGAATTTTCCTCCTCGGCTCGCAAAGAGTCAAGAGGGTTAAAAATTCAAATTAATAGATCCACTGCAATTCCTATGCCACCAACAGAAAAGGACAACCTCAGGGTTGGGAAGGTTACAAAGTTTGCCCTGCGGGAATGCTACCAAAAGGTCCATTAAAATCATCACTAATCAAGTGATGATTTTATAATGAAGGTGGTGAAACACTGGTACAGGTTGCCCAGAGAGGTGGGAATAGCCCCATTCCTGGAAACAGTCTTCAAGGAAGGGTTGTCTGGGGCTCTGAGCAACTTCATCTAGTTGCAGATGTTCCTGCTGATTGCAGAGGGGTTGAACTAGATGACCTCTGAAGGTCTCTTCCAACCCAACCCATTCTGTGATTCCACAGGATGGCACAAAGTTTGTGTTAGGGGTTATGGCACAGCTGGTGTGTTTCTGATATACCTCCTTGTTGTTGACGATGGTTCCAGCTCTGGGAGCAGGACAGAAGCACCAGTGGAGGAGTGACTGCATCACTCTGCAGCTCATACAATCTCATTTCCATTGAAAGCTCATTTCATTTCTGCCTTCTGACCTCACCTTTCTCTGGCTTCCAGAGCAAGTGAAAACAAACCCATTTCTACCACTGCCAGAAACAACAAAGCCATAGATCTGTGTCCCACTAGGACCCTTGCACCCTGAAGAAATCTCCATGGTGTCACAAACTGTTGTCTAGGCAATTGTTCTGAGCTAAGGCTGTCAACGCTGGCACCCAAGCTCAGCATTTCCTCAGCTCATACCTGACAGTTTGCTCTAAGTGATGCTTTAAAATCCTGATTTTAGAAAAAGTCTGTGGTTTCAGGCTGTATGCTATTTTTGTTCTAAGGCTTGTTTATCCACAGCCTGAAAACATCCCTTTTAAAGTTGTGTACTTGGGTACTTATTAACATGCATAAAGCTTTAACAAAAAAAGATTTGCTGGAGAGCTTCCTATTCTCACCAATCCAGCTGTTTTGAACAGATATGGGATCATCCAACTATTTCCACCTTCTTCCTCACTCGAGGGATTGAGTTTTTTGAAGCAGCTTCCATGACCTTCTTTTTGTCTGTGCAATTAGTCGTACACATGTTCCTGCAGAGGTGTTAATTGCAGTCAGCAATCCCACCTTTTGTTTTTGTATCTGTAAATAATATTGGCACCTGATCTGTTGGCAGGCCTGGGCGCCCTGACATCTAAATGCTAGGATGTATATTAACAGCTGAGAAAGGACAGAAGGAAGAATAAATGGAGATTGTAAAATTGGGCTTGCTAAAAAAGGAGATCATAGAATTGCGGCAATGTAGAATTGGTTTGCTTGGAAGAGACCTTTAAGATCAAGTCCAATCACAAACCAGTGTGCTCTCTACCCAGGAAAATGCCACAGGGCAGAGGGGTACCAACCACTCCCCCAGCATGAAATTACAAACATCTCTTAAAACCATGTGGCTCACACCAAGATATGTGCTCATGACTTCTTAAGGCAGTGCTTTGATAACACTGATTGCAGTAGCTGCAATAAAAGCAGTGGGTTGGTGTTGGCTTTTTTTCCTCTGTCTTTTTTTTTTTTTCATTCTAAATGAAAGCTCTATGCCAAATTCCCAAGCAAATTTTCTTGGATAAAACACCCCAGAGGAGATTTAAGACACTAGTGCATAGACGAAGCAGCAGATTAAATCCTCAGTTATTGATGGTTGTGAGAAACAAAGGAAATGGTTCCATTCAACGCTTGCTGCAAACAAAATTAGCCATAACGACTTGAGTAGGAGGCTTATTTTAGAAGTTATCAAGCACAGAAAGAGAAGTACACAGTATCAGCCAGGTAACTCAGGCTTCCCTTTACTACTCAGCTCCTGAAGAAGACCTCCTGGTCAACAAATTTAGTATCCAGATGAGTAAAGATTTTTTGGCGTTTCAGTCTGGAAGGCTTACAGGAAGGAAAACCCAAACAAACCAGATTGAGTTAGGAGAATCATAGAATCATAGCATGGGAGTGGTTGGAAGGGACTTCTGGAGATCATGAGTCCACCTTCCCCTGTCAAAGCAGGGTCACATAGGCAGGCCACACAGAAGTGCATCCAGGTGGGTTTTGAAAGTTTCTAGAGAAAAAGACTCCACAAATCCACATGCTCCAGTGTCCATCACCCTCACTGTAAAGAAGTTTCTCCTCATGTTGAGGTGGAACTTCCTGTGTTCCAGTTTGAAAAGAGACTGGACCCTTCTTCTTGACACCCACCCCTCAGATATTTATAACAATTAATAAGATCTCCTCTAAGTCTTCTGCAGACTAAACAGACCCAGGTCTCTCAGTCTTCCCTCATAAGAGAGATGTCCCAGTTCCTCAATCATCCTTGCAGCCTCCATTAGACTCTCTAGTATTTCCCTGTCCTTCTTCATCTGGGGAGCCCAGAATTGGACACAAGCCTCCATTAGACTCTCTAGTATTTCCCTGTCCCTCTTCATCTGGAGAGCCCAGAATTAGACACAAGACTCCGTGTACAGAATCACAGAATCATAGAATGCATCAGGTTGGAAGAGATCCTTGAAGGTTATCTTCTCCAACCCCCCTGCAGTAAGCAGGGACATCTCCAACTACATCAGGTTGCTTAGGACCCCATCAAGTTTGACCTTGAATGTCTCCAGGGATGGAGCCTCCACCACATCTCTGGACAACCTGTTCCAGTATTTCACTACTGCCATTGTAAAGAACTTTCTCCTTATGTCTAACCTAAATCTACCCTGCTCCAGTTTAAATCCATTGTCTCTAATCCTATTGCTTAGAAGGCTAAGCAGTCCCTCCCCAACCTTTCTGCAGGTCCCCTTCAGATATTGAAATGCTGCTATAAGGTCTTCCTGGAGCTTTTTCTTCTCCAGGCTGAATAACCCCAACTTCTTCAGCCTAACCTTGCAGGAGAGGACTTCCACCTCTCTAATCATCTTTGTGGTTCACCTCTGAACCTGCTGCAGCAGGTCCATGGTCTTCTTGTATTGGGGACCCCACAGCTGGAAACAGTACTCCAGGGGAGGCCTCACCAGAGCAGAGTGGCAGAATCACCTCTCTCAATCTGTTGGCCACATAATATGAAGCAGCTCCGATTTCATACTTTAACTACTTTTCTCAGAAATCTGTTTCAGAATTCCACCCTCTCTACCTCCCTCCACTAAAAAAAAGAAGAAAGACTCCATACCTTGTTCTGCAACCAATTCCCAGGTTTCCCTTAATAGAAACTCTATGTCTGAGATATACACAAAGATAGGACAGCTTCCCTCTTCTGCAGTCTTTGCAGGCTGTGCTCTACAGAATGCAGCTTTACCAGCTCCTTTTTTTCACTGTGCTAATGTTATCAAAGCCAAGCATCCAAGGCATGTTTAAAAATAATTGATAATGAACCTCTCAGCACAGGCAGTCATAAATATTTTATGCACCACACTCGGTGTGTAAGCATCTTGTTGGTCTGCTCTTTAATTTCCAAAAGCAAACACCTTGGAAGTCTTTCATCTTTTTAAGTACAAAAATCACTTACCCTTCCCACTTCCACGAGATTAGTAACCATGATTATGCTGGCTGTGTTTTCATGCCACACCATCCTCCAGAAGTCATATATTGTCTCCTGCATTGGTCCTGAAACAATAAAATCACATGAAAGGTTACTCTGAACATCTCATGATTGGAAGATGGTCTCTGGGGAACAGTGAGAAACTGTGACTATACACATACGATCCCATCACTATCGGTGTATTTAGGGGCAGTTTATTTTCTGTCCTGTCATTATCTGCATTTAAGTGTGTATTGTGGTTTTTTTTTCCCTCCCTGAAATAGTGCTCTGAAAGAAAGTTAGTTCTCCAGAATTTGGGTATTTATCTCCCTAATACCCAGAAGTGGAGTTATAAAAAATGGATAACATTAGTCTTTCTCTTAACGATTGGAAGATAAACTAGGGGGGTTGTTTTCAGAATGAAATGAGCCTCCATGGACTGTGTGGCCTTTCTTGGTTTCTAATTTTTTTTGTATACACTATCCATCAAATTACCTCAGCCTCTAAATTGTACCTCCTGAAGTGAGACAGAAGTTATAGTGTTGTGCTGCAGTGTATCACTTTGCAAAACAGCAAGGGAAGTGGTGAAGAACCCTGGCACGCCACAGCAGCCCAGTCCTCTGCACGGCTTTCCCCAACAGCCTTTTGTAGATGAACCCACAGGGCTTCCTCCAGTGTTGTGCTAAAGCTGAGCACCAGCCCGTGGGAAGTGTGACAGAAATCATGACAGAAATGTAGAATACTGAGAACAGAACCACAGAATGGTGTGGGTTGGAAGTGATCTCTTAGCATCACCTAGTCTAACAACCCTCCTAAAGCACATTGATCGGGATAGTGTCCAGGCAGGTTTGGAATCTCTCCAGAAAAGGAGACTCCACAACGTCCCTGAGAAGAACAACCACATCACTTTGCATATGCCTGGTGCCACCTTCTTCTAGCCTGCATGTCTTACTGTGATGGTTTGAAGCTGGTACTCTAGCCTAATTCTTAATTATAAACAAGACTAGGAACTTTCTGGAGATCTTTGAGTAAAAGCTAAATGAAGTAAGGGATTGGATACAAAAGATCAATAATAGACAGATCTCTATCACTCCATTGGATTGTTGATTGGGATATAGTTTGCTGCACAAATTATTCTTTTGTCTTTTCTCTTCTTTGCTCTGGCTGCTGCTGGCTGGTGGTTTTTGCTTGGCTTCACTGGCCTTGGCCGAGATTCTTGTTATGGCTAAGTAGCAGTGCAGCTTTCTCTCTGTCTTCTCTCTCTTTTCCCTTGTAAGCTATTTGCCTTTCCCTTGTCCAGGGGTGTGCAAATCAATACAGGAGGATCCTTGCATTGTTTCTGAATTGTAAATACATGTAAATATAACCTCTATATCTTTAGTGCCTTTATATATACCATTTATATTTAGTTCACCTTTGTAAATATAACTCTCATTTTGCTTCCAAGCTCTCAGTTTGATTGGTTAATTATTCTAGGGGTAAGTTCCAATTTGTTGGAGTCCAAATCCAACCCACTACACTTACCCATGATGTTCAGTGTGCCACCTCAACTTTAAACACTGTTTTAAAATCACTGAGCTACTAAGAATAAACAAATGTAAAGTGCTATCAGATACCTCAGGTGAAATACTGTCAGGTACCACACAGGTTGCCCCAAGAGGTGGTAGATGCTCCATTCCTGGAAACATTCAATGGCAGGTTGGATGGGGCTTTGAGCAACTTGCTCTAGTTGAAGATGTCTGAAAGGGGCCTACAAGAAAGCTGGAGAGGAATTTTTTACAAAGGCTTTTAGTGATAGGAGGAGGGGGAAAGGCTTTAAGCTAGAAGAGGGTAGTTTTAGACTGGATATTATGAAGGAATTATTTACAGTGAGGGGGGTGAGATATGGGAACAGGTGTCCCAGCGAGGTTGTGGATGTCCCTTCCCTGAAAGTGTTCAAAGCCAGGTTGGATGGGGCTTTCAGCAACCTGATTTAGTGGAAGTTGTCCCTACCCATGGCAAGGGTGTCTGAACTAGGTGATATTTAAGGTCCTTCCAACCCAAACCATTCTATGATTCTGTGACTGTAAGCTTAACATCCATACTGAATCCATTACTGCCCTGCCACAGAGTAAGCAGTCAGTGGCTATTTAAAGGAATGCCTTAAATCAACTAATTGGAGGACAAATGGATAATAGAGTGGCCTGAATGTTTCTCCTCTGGTGAGGAAACCAACACTCTCAAAACATTCCAAAACCATCCATTGATATATCTGGGTAGTTTGGAACCCACAATTTGGCACTTTGAGCTACCTTTGAACATAACATTTTCAGTGAAGTACTTAGTGAAAAAGTATTTAGTGAAAAAGGAAAGTCAAGTACTTAGTGATAAAGGAATCAATATATTATTACAATATTACCACAGCAGGATTGGACTAGATGATCTTTGAAGGTCCCTTCCAACCCAAAATGTTCTGTGCTAAAGCCCAAAGCAGCCCACTAGACAAACAACAGCATAGTTATGATATACTTGTTTAGAAGTAAAGTTTAAAAAAATAGATGGAAATGACCTAAAATTTTTTAATGTTTCAAAGCTGTTTTCAGCAATTTCAAAGGATAATTTTACCACCCATAATTTCCATGCAGCACTTACATAAGTTCTATATTCTCCCTTCTATTTTCTCTGCTTTTAAATATGCTGCAAATACAATTTCCCTACAATTACTCCACTTGTCTTTTATTTGTAGTTCATATAACAGGAGAAGAAAACATTGAAAACATCGAGAATCTGGAACACAAAAAAACATCAGAAGGTCTCAGAGCAGAAATTACAGCAGGATCTAAACCTACAGCTTCTGAAATGACCAAATTCAAGATGTTGTGGCTACAAAACTGGACATACATATATCTTTTAAAAAATATTTTTCTTTTACAGCACAGAACTTTGGTGAGACTTCATTCTGAACTATAACAAGAGTTGAGTCATGTCTCACCATATTTGTTCAATTTATTTCTGCACAGTGTCCTGCAGGTGTGATACAGGCATGGTCCAATTGCAGTTTTGATTGGCACAGTAAGATAATTAACATATATTGTAGTGAAAGTTTAGCTTGCTTCTGTTTTAATAACGTGGGATTTGATACAGCTTTTCGGTCAAGTAAAGCCACAGCAGCATTAGAAAAGGTTTTGGGCCAACCTCTCCTACTTGTAGAAGGAAGATTATTTTACTCACTGTAGAAAAAAGTACTAAAAGGCTCACCAAACCCTGGAACAGGCTGCCCAGAGCAGTGATGGAGTCACCATCCATGGTGGGGCTTAAAGGACATGCAGATGCAGTGCTGAGGGACATGGGTTAGGGATGACTTGGTAGTGCTGGGTTAATAGACTTGATGATTGAAAGATTCCCTTCCAACTAAAACTATTCTGTGATTCTGTCTTTGTAGATCTCCTTCTTTCCCCTCAAATATCAAACAAACATTCAGGAAAACTACTATTGGTATCATCTTTGAAGTAGGATTAGGGAAAGGCATTTTTCCACAGAGTTGTGTCCTGGAAAGAATTTACAAGTTCTTAGCGCATTAAGTTTGATCAAGGACAACAAATAACACTACTATTGCTTGGAGAATCCTGGTTTAATGGAGAAAATCAAAATGGCTTCACTGCATTCTATCACCACAGCAGTTTGTGATGCTTTGGGACTGTTCAACTGAATATATTTTCCATAAAGCTGCAGGAAAGGTGAGGAAAGATCCTCTGTCTTCCCACTCATCTTTTTTTCTCCTTGAAGAAGTCAGAATCTTTGAGAAACCAAAGGACAATGGAGCAAGTTTTTTTATGTGTTATTTCAGTTTCTTTCCTACAGATTCATTTGAGATGCAAGATGGTTGGACTTTGCTTTGTCACAGTCGTTTCTTTCTGACAGCTCTGGGATAACCTGGACCAATTTATTCCTGATTATTATTATTATTTTATTTTTTTCTACAGACAGTCGAATTTGTCTTATGATTTAAAGAGTCTTACAGTTCAGATTCTGAAATCACAAATTACAAGTGGGGAGAGCTCCTGAATGCTAATTTCTTCCTAAAGATTCTGAATTTGTCATTTATTTTTCTAGGGAAAAAGAAAAGATAATAAATTATGGGAAAAATCAGTCTTTAGAAAAAGTACTAAAACTTTTCAGGCCAGAGAAAGAACTGAGCTCTGACAGGCCTTTCAAGCTTGACTCCAATTGTTCTTCTAGAAGAAATGTCCTATGCTCTTCTCCATATTACTATCCAAATGATAAGACAATCCTAATCAAAAGTGCTTGACAGGATTTCCTGCTCTCCTCAAGTTTTCTCTTCCTCTCCAATTCTCACATGTAACCTCCAAACTTCTTTCACGTTCAGAACACCAAAATGCAAGGAAAAAAAACCCCTGCACCTGTAAACCTACCTCAGAATCTCAGGAAGTAATTCTTTTCTCTCTCATTTTTCTTTCCTCCTTGACATTTTTCAAATTAATTTCCTGACATATGAATAAATTATTACTTGTCTCCAACCAGAAGTGAAAAGCATTAGGAGCTAGGTAGAGTCGGAGTATTTATTGTCATGAAGGACTGAACAATTTGATTCCAGAGGCTCGTGGTAAGGAGAGAAAGAGCCTGTAATTGTTCTAAGCATCAAGTTAACAGATGTGTGCACTACAGGCAGGAAGGTTACTCTCAGCAGTTGTCCCATTGCAGGAGGAGAAGGTCTGAAGAGAAAGAGCTGCACTGCCTAACGGCAAGCCTGCAGCGCACCCCATTAGCTACACAATGCAGTAGTTGGGATCAAAGATCTCTGCTGTGAGAAAAAAAATAAATAAAAAGAAATCAACAGCACACTGCAAGCAGAGGATGAGAAGCAAAGGGAAAAATAAGAAAAAGCAATCAACCCTCCAAACCCCAAGGTAATTAAATGCATTATTGAAAAGACTCCATAGAAATGATCAGTTGTACGTATCACAGCCATTAGCTGGGTTACCAGCAGTTGTTAGTTGCTGCACAGGGAATGCAAACATGTTAGGAGATGGAAAATCCTGCAGCTTTAAAGAATGGTTTAAAATCTTAAGAAGCTGCTTCTGTACACAGAGCTTTCTAGAGCCTCCATTTCTTCTTGTTACTGTGAGGCTCAGTTATAGAATAGTAAAATCATGTTGGTTGGAAAAGACCTTTAAGATGATCGTCAAGTCCAACTGTTCTCTAACTCTACCAAGTCTGGTGCAAAACTGTGTCCCTTAGCACCAGTTCTCACAACTGGCGTTGCTGCTGGGGTGTGTGTGATCAATTCAATGTGATAAAGCAGCTCAGAAAGTGTTCAGCTGTAGGAAAGCAAGCAAACACACAAAGAAACAAGTAAAGCCTGATGCCTGAAATGTCCCCGGCAGTTACTCAGGTGGGACTTGTAAATCTGCAGGCCGTTTCTCAATTTCTGGAAAAACAAGCAGCTTAAACAAGGAACAAATCACTTCTAAATCCTTTTTCCAGTGTAGAATGTTAGATCCACAAGCTAATGTTTGGTCCACCTGAGACCAATTTCAGTGACAGATACTAAACCTGGAAACGTGCAGAAAATGAAGAGATACCCTGAAGCTGCAAAGGCTCCCCAGGGATAGTGCCTGGGCAGTGGTAGCTGTTAGCATGTGTTGATAGAGGCAGGGGGCTGACAAGATGCAAGAGTTATATCTACAGGAGTTAAATTCCTTCTTGAGAAGAGTGCAGTAAACTTCCTTCCAGCCAGGAGACACAGCCACCCTGCATGAAGAGGTTATAAAATGGTCTCCTCACCTAATGGTTACTGCACTTTGTAGCAGCAATACTGAAGTAAAACATCCTGCTTACTGTTGTGGGGGGCTACAACTCGACCACTCAGGGACAGCTGTGTCTGCACTGAGGGAACACCATTTTAGACCTTATTCTTTGCTATGTATAATCCCTTCAAAGGGAACTTGAGATACCATAAGTGATTTATTATTAACAGGTCTTTAACAATGATTGTTTAGTCTGGAGTAAAGAAGGATGAGTACACAGAATCACAGAACTAACCAGGTTGGAAAAGACCTTTGAGATCATGGAGTCCAACCTATCCCTCACACCTTCTAATTAACTAAACCATGGCACTAAGTGTATTGTGTGTATTGTCCAGCCTCCTTTTAAACAC